>CBVK0100543507.1:0-17570 GCA_900067695.1 Picea abies | reverse complement strand
GGGTCTTTCTTCAAGGGTTGACATCAATGACAACCAACCTTAATCAATAGTTATAACCAATAAATACAAGGTTAGGGGATGTACAATCATAATATAGCATGCAACTTATCAACCATTAGATATAGAATTCACCAAAATGTACCAATAAAAAATACTTAAACTTGGAAATAACACTTACTATAGCAAGTCGTATGCATGAAGAAACCCTAATTTCATGAATCATCCACCAAAACAAGAAAAACATCCACAAGACTAGTCTCCAAGAGGTGTTCACACACTACAAGGAGAACACATTTTTATGGAGGTTTTTACAGAACCTCCCTGAAAATTATATCCCTTCTCTATTTATAGTGGAGGTTGTTAGCAGAGGCAGACAACCAAAGGTTTTTTCGAAGGTTTTTTTACCAATGAAACTTTATGGTACATACACAATAACTCATCGGTGCCTAAATGTTCAAAAGCACCATCATACATTATAATAAAAATAACAAGCATCGATTAAATCTCATTGGTGTCGTTGAACATTACGCATCGGTGCACATCACTATCATTAGGCGCACTGTGGTAGGGTAAGTAAAAAAATACCAAATCGATTTTCATTGTTACACTTCATCATGTGCTTCCAAACTCTCAAAAAATAATTGGTGCTCACCCTCCTTCCAAAAATTCCCTCTTTCTGGTGCTCTATATTGACTTGGATATCTCCATTGGTAGATTACACACATTTCGAAATTTTGGAAATTAACATTAATTTTCATTTCCTCTAAAAAATGAAACCATGCCTCCTTGGAACATAAGACTCTAGGTAAATCATTTCTTGCCTTCCTATTTGTCTTTTCATCCAATTAAAATTTGAATTTATCTTGAAATTTGACATTTTTTTCAATTTTTTTTCCAATTTCGTGCAACGTAGCTCAATACTTTGGATCACCCTGAAATAGTGCATCCTATGCTAAATTCACATCAAGCACCACCTCCAGTGTGTCTAATATAAATGTACACATCAATCTCGTTCAAGGAAGATAACACAAATAAATTTAAAAAATAAAGTGGTGTGTCCTCTCAGATGCCCCACAACTGGATTGTACTTAGTTTCTCCCTGCACCGAAACATTCCATTTAATTAAGCTCACCACTAAATTTATGTTTCATAAAAATTGATGTAGCAATGCAACCATTTTAATCAAATGCACCGATGTTTTTTACAAAAATGCATCGAGATATATATTGACTGACTTGGAATATGATGGTATCTCATTGGACACCCTATTACTGGTGCTCTATGCTTCACAACGCACCATTGAAAAAAACCTTGGTGCTCCAATATTACAGTAGCACCAATGCATTAGCAGTAACCCATCACACTACTTAAGTTGTAATAAAACAATTTAACCTAGTGGTGCCCATAGGTCCAACAAATGCATTGATGCTATAAAGAGCACAACACCAAGCATAATATTTCATAATATATCATCATGGTGCATCTTATTCAATGCACTTCCAAAATACCTAGTGGTGTGACAATAAGAGTGAAGCATCGGTGCATAAACGCTACTAGTATGCACCACAAGAGGTTTTGAAAAATAAACATAGAAGTGCATATTTTGTGAGGCCCCATCTTTGGTGCATTATTAAAGACGATGAACCTCTAAAAAACATGTCAGTGCTATGGTATCACTGACACACCAATGCTTTTAGTTTAACAAAGTGCACTAGGACATATATTGAACGACCTGGTATAGCGGGGCATCTCATTAAACGAATCGTGATGGGTGCCATATGCTTCACAATGCACCAGTGAACAAATTGTCGGTGCTCCAATATCATGGTAGCACCAGCGCATTAGTAGCAACACATCGCATTGCTTAAGTTGCGAAAATACAATTTAACTTAGCGGTTCCCATAGGTCCAACAAGTGCAATGGTGTTGTAAATAGAAATGAAATAGGTCGAACATTTCATAATTTATCAGCATAGTGTGTTGTATTCGATGTACCTCTAAAATACCTAGCAGTGCAAAAATAAGAGTGGAGCACTAGTTTGTAAACTCTAACAACATGCATCGTGATAGCGTTTGAAAACAAAAATAGTGGTGAGTATTTTATGAGGCCTCATCTCTAGTGCATTGTTAAAGACAACACATCACTAAACAATATATTGGTGCTCTGGTAGAATGGACACACCAGTTCTTTCAATTTAACAAAGTGCACCAGTCCATTCATATTAAAAAACCACACCACTTAAGTTGCTATAAATAAATTCAACCTAGTGGTGCCTTTAGGTACAAAAAACGAATTAGTGTTGTAAAGATCATGGCATTGGGTCGATTAGTTCACAATTTATCGATGCGGTGCATATTATAAGGTGCACTACTAAAATACATGGAATTGCAACAAGAAATGTGGTGGACCGGTGTGTGTTAGTAGCAACACTACATGGCGGTGTTGTTTGCATGATATAGAGCACCATGGATGGTGTGTATGTTTTGTTTTTAGGTGCACCATTTACTATTCTATATTTTTTTTTTGTTTGTTAATTTGTGCGGGACCTGTTGGCTACGCGATTAACCTGTGGCTTGAGAAACCGCGACTGAGGGGCATCTAAGCCGTCAAAATCACCTGGGGATCACACCCGGCCTGAGCCACACCAACCCTTAACATGTTTGGATTTTTTGTCCCCGCAGGTTTCGAACTGGTGACTTTAACATCACGGAGTGGCTTAACAACACACTCCGTCACCGACTGTCCTACACCTCGGGGACCCATTTACTATTCTATATTGTTTTACAAACAAAAATCAATTTTATATTTTATTAACTACAAGTTATTTATATTTATGTGTGTGTTTTATAATTTCAATTTATTATGTGTGTGTGTGTGTGTGCCTAACAATATTTGTGTGTATATCAAAGATGACGACAACTAGAGGAGGAGCATCAACAGTAACAATGATTTGAAATATATACATGTGTACACGAATGGGAGGCTAGGGAGAGGGAGAGGGATTTTTTCCCTCACCCTATTTCACAATAAAAACATTCGCTTTTGATGTATGTTGGTCTCCTCAAGTTTTATGAGGAGGATACACCCCTCTAGGGGAAATCTTCATTGTTACATTAGTTGATCCATCGTTGGGATCATGGTCAACAGGAATTCATGGTTGGTCCTGATGTATGGTATCATCTCATGGAGGAGGATGTTTATGTAAGGTACTAGGTCTATTATATTAGCAGAAAAGAGAAATAATGCAGAGAATAACATTGTAATAGCAACATAATAGGGAAATACTACAAAGATAACAACGAAACAATAAATTATATGGAACCACAACACCAAAATTATACCTTTATTGATAGGAAACAATGTTCACTTGCTTCTTCGAGGGGGAAACCTCCAACAAAGAAGATATCTATTACAATAATTCTTCAAGAAAAAACTTTGCATACCCTTTAATCCTATTTATACTAAATCTATCATTCCAAAAGAACAATCTAGAGTAAGATCATTCTAGAAGTGGAAGCGTCTATTAGGTCTTCTTAAATTTGAATTATTCTTCCTTATTGCTAGGCATTATTAATATCAACCTTTATTACATGGAAATATATTATTCTACCTATGTGAGTGGTTAAGGAGGTTATGTCCCTAACATGTCCCCCCACTTAAAAATAGCCTTGTCCTCAAGGCTTGAGATGAAGAAATTGTTGCAGAATGGTAGTTGGTTCCCAAGTGGCATCTGTTGGAGTTGTATCTTTCCACTGGACTAATAGTTCCTTGATGGTTCACTGATGCAGATGACACTCACGCTGGTCCAAAAATGCTTGTGGCTGCAACCAGATGGAGCCTTCTTCATCCAACTCAGGAAGGATGGTTTGAGTTTGGAACTTAATTCCAGTAACCTTCTTTAAGTAGGAGACATGAAAAACATGATGGATCTTAGAATGACTTGGAAGAGCTAACTGATAGGCCACCTGTCCGACACGCTTGAGAACGGTATATGGACCATAAAATTTGAGCGCCAGTTTTTTAAAATGGTCAGCCTTGAGTGAATTTTTCTTATAAGGTTGGAGTCAATGAAACACCTAATCACCTTTATCAAGTTGATTTTTAGAGAGACCTTGATCTTCCTATTGCTTCATGCGATTTTGTTCCATGACCAAATTCTCTTTGGGGGTGCAGGGAATAGCCTCTCGAAAAGTAAGTGTTTGGTTAACCGCATGAACCTTCGAGACACCTGGCAGGTATGAGAGAACTAAAGGTAGTTATTGTATGTATATTTCTTTAAAAGGAGTCATGTGGGTAGATGTATGGTAAGAATTTTTGTACCACCATTCAGTGAGTGGTAACCATTGAGCCTACTAATTTTTCCTTTTAGATGAAAAACACCTCAAATATGTTTCCAAACACTTGTTGACAACTTCAGTTTGACCATCATTCTAGGGATGATAAGTTGTGCTGAGATACAATTGGGTGCCCTATAGCCTAAACAAGTCTTGCCAAAAATTGTTGGTGAAAGTGGGATATTGATCAGAAAAAATAGAATGAGGCATGCCATGAAGCTTGAAGACTTGATCCATGAAAAGTTGATCCACAGTGGAGGCGGTAAATGAGTGGTGAAGAGAACATAAATGAGAATACTTGGAAAGACGATCAACGAACACCATGATGATTGATTTATTACCCAATTTAGGTAATCCCACAATAAAATCCATAGATATATCCCTCCAAATAGAAGGTGGAATCAAAAGCAGTTGTAGTGTGCTAGGAGATCTGACTATTTTTCCCTTGTTGCATGACAAACATCACATTTTGCCTCAAAAATATGAATTTCCTATTTCATACCATCCCAGGAAAAATATCATTTAACTTGGTCATAGGTTTTGGTAAACCTTGAGTGTCCAACTATGGGTGTAGCATGAAGCTCATAAAGTACCATGGATTTACATCCACATCCAATTTACATCAAATTTGTTCACATCTACATGCGAAATGTGTAGGACACATTGAAGGTGATGGGGCTAAAAAGTATAGGAATTAGAGGAAGTTTCACCTTTAGAGTGCAAAGGTGGGTCAGAGGAAGGAAGATCTATAGGGATATTCAGCTTCGTGCAAATTGTGCTAGTGAAGGATGCAAGTTGGGTAGCAAGGTCCTATTTGATGGTTTCCATTTTTTCATCTATGGATTAATGCATGTTTTTATGGATGGTGGAAATATTGGCACTGAGTTTCCACACTTCTTATTGGGTCTCTATGAAAGTAGAGGACAAGGAATTGAAGTTGGTTTCTATGTCTTGGCTATGGGTGTGGGTCATGATGAAGAGGGAAAATGAAAAGGGATGGGTGGGACCACATAGAAAATGGGTTATGGGTGAAGGGTATCACGACAATCAGGGAGATGAGGATCATCGGATGGAATAAGGCCCAAATAAGGGTGTCAAGTCCATGGGAAAAAAAATTTGCTGAAAAATGATAGGATGACTGTGATAAGGGAGAAGAGAGGAATACAATGGGATAGGGCTCAAATAATGGTGCCAATAGGATCCAGACGTTTTTTTTTAATCCTATGAAGTTATACTATGAGATGAAGAATATTGCAGTGTCGAAATGCCCAAATTGTTAACAGGAAGAAATATGTAGTAATTTCACAACCAGAATGCATGAGGCATAGTTTCCCGGCAATAGGTCTTGTCTGCTATTTTTTTGTTTCCTTCCCAAGGGTTAGGATATTAAAGGGTTCTACAAATAAGGTTTTACCCTGTGCTATATATCTTTGATATACATGTGGCATCCAATAGTAGTACTCAGCCCAATATCTTAGGGAACCAACTAAGGAGGCTATATTATTCCCTTAGTCGTACTACCTGAGTACCTAGGTACTAGAGAGTATCTTCCCGAGTGTTGTTCTCAGTGGAACTATAGAAGTTAGGAGGACAATCGATTTATCCATATAGGGATTCAGGGGATCTAGGTCAATCTGTATACATGTGTTTTTTGATGTGCTACCACTCGAAGGGGTACCAACAGGGGTTACAAGGGTGGCCAATAGATGTGTTCTTAAGTATCACTTGTATTTCCTGTGTGTATTACTCCCTGACCATGGATTTATGCACGTAAGGACATATCTCTCTAGATTTAAGACATCGAAATATGTCTCTACCTTGGAAAAAAAATTAACCCACAAATGTTTGCCGAGAAAAGTGCTCTGATACCACTTGTGTAACACCCTTGTTTCCCCCAACTTGTAATTAATCATTAATTATGATCACTATGCTATAACATGGAAACAATGTAAAGGCATTATTGTTTAAACAACCAATAATTGATTGTGGGGGTGAAGCCTTGAATTACTGGCCATGATATCACTAGAGGAAATAAATGGGAAAATTATGGAGAGGGTTTATTATGTCAAATGACCCAAATTTATCCTTGTTGAAATGATACGCCTCATATTGACCCCAAGGAGAAATCATTTAATAAGAAAAGGACTAGTGGTTTAAACATCAACCACTCCCATGAATGGAAGCATGGTGTGGTTGAGGAGACAGGAAGCTATCAACACGAAGTACCACAGAGTCCTGTAGACCTAGGCTGACCCAAGTTTCTACTTGACAGAAGGAACAGGACAGGTCCATAACCTTCCGAGGAGGATAAAATTGAGGGCATACAATGAGAATACAAATCTTGGAAGAGGTGCATGTGGGAGGCTCTGCAGAGAGTAGGAGAGACACCAGACAATAAATTATTCATAGAGGGGAACGCATGACCCAGATATGCAGAAGAAAAGAGGAAGGCTATGAGATTGATGTTGGGGAAGCATCTTATAAACCTCACATGGATTCTATGATAGAGAGAATGTATCTGAGAAATGGAATAGTTCCCTAGTGATATCATGGCTCGGCATGGGGGTGGCCATATTGATAAGAATGGATGCCTCTAATCCTATGGTTCGGTGGAAAGGTGCACACCCACCATCATTTATTTGGTTGCAACGTGTAATAGAGAAGTATTCTCATATCCTGTGTAATTGAACTGTAACAGTAAATTAAAGGTGGATATCCTATGAATGATTCATGTATGTGCATGTTTTCTTGATGATTATACAGTGCCCCTTTATCTTTGCATGATCACATGTTTAATAAAGTAAGGAACTATATGGTTTGTTGATGTAGGAGCATCTTTATCATAGAATAAGAGTATGAGAGTGGAGGAAGAATTTGACACCTCAACGCACCAAAATTTTAAATCAGAATTAAATAGAGGTAGGAGCATTTTGTTGAGATATTTTGAAAATATTGTATTTAAAGACCTTGTTTGTAAAGTCGGGTCACTTCCTGAGAATGGAAGAATGTTGTAAATTCTTACACGATTGTAAGGTGTTACAGATATAGAGTGCCAGATCTTATCTGCTAATAACTCACATTTATTGTAATAGGACTAAGTAGGTAACCTCTAAAACAATGTTGGGATAGAATTCAAATAGGATGGAGAAGAGCTCGAGAAGCCACTCCTTATATAGATTTTTGTATTGTTTTGTATGGAATTATAGAAGTAAGGACTAATAAGTATTAGATGTAGAAATTGTACATAGAGAGTCAAAAGATGGTGAAGAACTGTGTAACTTATGTAAATACTTCATGAATGAATAGAGCAGACATAGATTGATCCAAATGCTTGGACGATGTTCATTTTGGTGTGTATTTGAATGAACGATATGTTCTTTGTGTGTTTATTTCACTATTCTTATGTATGTTGTTCATAGTTGAGTATATGAACCTGTGAAGTATTAGATAAGTTTCAATTGTTTTTCTTAATAGAGTTCAAATGAAAAGAGTGCATATTGTCTACAAGGTGTGCGTCGATAGAGTCTAGATTTGACTCAAAGAAGCTCAGGAGAGATAACAGGAAACTTAGACTGAATGTTGCAAGGAGTGCACAGGGTCAATGTTCGACTAAGTGTCGAGATATCAGGAATGTGAAGCGCAAGGAGTGCATAGTCACATTTATTTTTAAGAAATATCTAAGTCCAAACTTTGTCAAAGATTCCAGGATCACAAGGCGTGCATCAGAGGCCAAAATCCTCAGAGGAATCAAGCTCAAGAGAGATAGCGATAAAGATTTACCAGAAAGGGAGAAATCTATTGAAGTTTGTGAATTGACAGTTGAGATCCCTTTGGAGGAAGTTGGGGTCACTGACAACCATTAGATCTTGGAGAGTTGCACGAAGTTTAGTGTTGGAGTCCTTCGACACTTCAAGTATTTGGAGGTTTGAAAGTGTTTTGAGAGAGGGATTGTCGAAGTCTCGAAGTCATGAAGTAAATCCTAGCCATTGTTATTGGGGAGGATACATGGCAGAAGATCCGAGAGTTCGCGAGGAAGAAATTCGTAGGATTTGCATGGAGAAAAGTCCAAACTTTGTGAAGTCACAAAGGATGAAGTGGATCTGGACCATTGGATCTGAAAGAACATGTGGTGGAGATCCGTATGTTTCAGAGAAAATCACTTCAGTGAAAAGTGCACTTGGAGTATGTAGAACCACTGAAGCATGAAGTACTGAAGTCCATCAAAGTCGTCAATCTCAGGAGGACATGTGTCAACAGATCATGGAATTCGGAGAAAAGAACAAGGAGAAAGAGGAGCATTGACCGGAAGTTGTCCGAAGCTCCAAAAGGTAAGAAGCTAAATCCTAGTCATTGATTGTGTGGACATGTGGTGCCATACCTATTACTTCGGTGATAGCGCACTTCAGAGATAATTCACTTCGGGGAAATTAGAGAGTGAAGGTGAAAAAATCCCCAAAGGTCGAAGTGTCGAATTCCATTAGAACTGTTCCTTGGAAAAGAGAATGTGGCGCTTGATCCACAGCTTTGCATGGAAAGTACTTCAGGGGGAAAATGATTTGGAGCATTCAAAAATCCCAAATATAGAAGCTCTGATGTAGATAACGGTCATTGGATGTTGGAAGAGTGTGGGCTATGTATCTAGTCTGAGTGCATTCGCCAGTTCAGAGTTTAGCGTTTTTGGGGTCAGGTGTGTCGAGAACACCAGAAGCCTGAAGACCCAAACTGCACGGGGAACAAAGGATTAATCCCAAGGTTTTTTATCAGGGTCATAGAGAGGACTCTGCAGGTACTCAACAACTCTCGAAAAGGGGGTTTTGCACCCAAGAATTAGGACTTTGACATGTGGAGAAGATAGAGTAGGTTAAGCATGAACCTGTGAACTGAATCAACTCACGAAGTCGATTGATCCTAGACCGAGAGGTGGCGTAGCCCCAGGGGAGAGTAGGGGGTCTGTATCAAGTGGTATCAGAGATTGAATTTTCTTGTAGACAATAGGAAAAGGTGAAATATTTTTGTTTGATAGCATCAATTTGGAGAAGGGAAATCAAAGAAGTGGAATCATGCCACCCAGAAGGCATAGGGATAGACCTGTAGCGAATATGGAAATGGAAGAAGAAATTAGGTGACTCTGAATGAGATTAGACACCATGGAAACAACACAAAGGATAGTACCAAATGCTCGTGATGTCAACGAAGCAGAAATTGAAGAGGTAGAAGAACAAGGAGCTACAAAAAGAGAACATGTGGAAGAACGACTGCTGAGATCTATTTCGAGAATAGGAGCCAAAGAAAAAATAGAAGTCTCGATGTTTGAAGGCCATTTGGAAGTTGAAGAATTGTTAGATTAGGTACGTGCTATGGATAAATACTTTGATTATGAATAAATTGATGAAGAAAAGAAAGTGAAGCATCCAATAACCAAGTTTAAAGTTCATGCAACGTTATGGTGGGATGAACTACAAGTTGATCGTAGATGAAAAGGCAAGAAATAAATCGAAAGTTGGGACAGGATGGTAGTTAAGTTGAAAGAAAAATTGTTGGCACAAGGGAAGACCTAGGGTTCAACGCTTAACAATGCACCAAAAAAACCTCAACTACCGGCCCTTTTGGCAACACCTACGAAGCAGGTGAAGTCTCTCCTAAGGTAGAAGAAGGGTGGGTTACAGGATGCAAGTGTCTGTAACCAGGTTGGGACATGGTTTCGTGATAAGAGCACTTCGCAGAATATTATGTTAACGCTTAGGAAGTGAACATGCATCGGTTTCTTAACCTCATTAACACTGCGGAGCATAATCAAAGAAAAATAAGCATAGTAACAACAAGTGATTATGCACCCTGAGCACTTATCACTTAGCAATATGAGTTAAGTCTAACATAAGTAAAGTACTTAAGAAACAAAATATATATTCATTACACAACATAATCAAAGAACTAGGAAAATGCATAACAAAAATGACACTGCACAAAGCAAACCATGAGACACCAGATATACGCGGTTCATCCCAGGGTGGGGCTACGTCCACAAACCACTTCACCTCTTTATTATTTGCCAAAATCTTATATCTAGTCACTCATGTGCACTAAGCCACAGAGTCAAACTTCACACAAGAAAGGAAATCTGCACATTAATCATTATATCCTCCTTATTTACCTTCTAAAAATAGGTCAAATGCACAGAGAAAAAATATATCATCACAACACTTAGCACCTCCTCCACACTGAGCATCACAAGGACTAAGAATAGTATAAAAAATCATAGTCGAGCACAAAGCCTCAACCACACACATTCCTTTGCACATATCACTACTCAAAATACTACTTCTACAATACATTCCTCTTTATTTATACTTTACAATAAGGCTTAAACATGGATAAAACCCATGGATGTTAGAGAAATCTTTTCCTCACCTTATGCAATCTTGCAAAGAGGGCCTTATTCCATTCCCCCATGCAGACTTACTTTCCTTGATTGATAAATACAGAGAAAAAAATAAATATTTTTCCACTTGTATGCACCTTGCAAGCTATACAACAAGCGTATATGCTAGTTTCTCCACTACATCCCACGTACATCGAGATTTTTGCCAGAAAATCAAAATTAAATGTCGACTTTCCATGTCACAATAGGAGATCTCTTATCCTTGGCCTTCCATTTACCGGAAATGTTCTGACTCATCCCTTCAGTTGCATTTTGAAGGCTATAAAGAAGACAATTCCTAGCTATGGAAAAGGAGAGAGAATTCAACTTTGAGATCAAAGTTACTTTGGAGAAATTATTTATTTCATATTGATTATGTATACCTTTGTCCTTTAAGTCTGAACACAGTGTTCAACCCCAAAGATCTTCCCTTATTGATGGAGAACCTCTTTGTATCCCTTATATGAGCTTGCCTTTGGTGGAGGATTGAAGTGGTGGAGGCCCAGTTGGAAGGAACTCGGTTTCTTGGTTCCAAACCATGCCAACATGGAAGTCTATAATATTTTCACTTTTGCTGATCATTTATTAATAGAAATACTCCTTTCCCATCCAATTGATATCTTGAAAATATATGTATTATGATCCATGGGCATGTTCTTTTTGTATATTAATGGATTGTGCAATCTAATGTGCTAACTTGTTATATTATCACTATATGCTTGCTCTACTTTTTTGTTGACAACTTGTTGCAGGTATAAAGCTTTGGGTCGAAGTGCTCAATGGTTGACATCATCAAACGTTTGGACGAGATAGGCCTCTTGCTTACCTCTCTTGTACATTAGTTTATATAGAATATGTTGTAATTGAGTCGATTTCTACAGTCATACCTATCTATCGTGGTTCACCCTAGCCATAAAGAGATTTTCCTCGTAACAGAATTGGTGACCATACTAGGGATGGATCTTCTTTCTTAGGGTTTGAAGTACTTTTCTCCTTAGATTTCTCTTGTTTCTATTGTGGTTCTTGTCATATCATTTCTTGACAGCTCCTTTTCACTCTGGGTCTAAGTTTTCAACCTTTCTCCCTTGCTTGGCCTTGTTTCAAAGCATATACATTTCTTTTTTCTTGACAGTCACATATACATGCAAGCCATCTCACTGCAAGTTGTGTATATAGGCTATGTTTTCCCAAACAGTTGCATACACCTTTTCTCCTTTCTTGTTTGCTTGGTGTGCCATTTGTTGGGTGGGATTTGATGCTTGTTGATCCTTCTTAGGCCTATGTAGTGGCTATTGAGTACCTGTGGAATGGCATGAAACCCTCTTTTGGTTGAATTTTTGGGAGAAGTTTTTCTTTTCATCTTTTCATTTTTATTGTCCTTGTACATTGGGCTGGGTGTTTCATTGATTGATATCCTACTTGAGTTATCTCTATTTTATACACAGTAGGGCTATATATCAAGTTACTTTTCAGTCCATGTATTTTCAATTTCGATATATTGAAAATAAAAAATATAAGCATTTTGCATTGCTTGGAAATTTTTGTCTTTTAAGATTTTATCATTAGCTTAGTGCATACAATGAAATATTGCATTTTTACTTCTGAATCTCAGAGTTGAATTTGAAAGTCACATCGCTTTTAGGAGCATATAATAAATTAAAAGTTAAAGTTAGGACTTTGCATTATTTTCATATTTACTTTCTTGCATAGTCATAACACCATGAGCTTCATCACCATACCTTTTTGAGTAATCATGAACATAAAATCAATGCTATAATTTAAAATTTATTAGTAATGATTCTATTTTTTGGGGTGCACAAACTAGCCTAGGATTTTATGCCTTGGAATAGGATTTTTGTGAGTAAACTTCTCCAAGGCAATTGAATCAACATATGTGTCTCAGTCAAGGAGTGGATAGATCCATTGTATAATTGGTAAGATCAGGAGGCTCCACTCACACCAGAGTTAATCATGAGGTCACGCGAAGTTGGTTGAGGGGATATCCCCTTGATACTTTCCTAGCGTTGGAGATATTTCTATGGATTTATTCATATTTGGGGATCTTTCTAGTGCCCATACCTCCGTGAGAGGTGGTGATTTCAAGGTTTCAGGATTTTCTACCCTAACCATATGGTAATCCAGACTTACGACTTCTCTCCTATGCATCAGTTATAAAATGGTTTAGTAGTTTCTTGAATTAGGTGTCTCATAGGTTACTTGTAGGGGTTATTATGCAATTACTCTGGTTTAGATAGGGGTCAGACAACAAACAACCTTTATGGAGGATTACCTCTCCAGGGGGATCTAATCGACTGGTTGTAAAGCCTATGAGGGCCCTATAATTGATTATGTTACCTACAATCTTTAGCGGGGAGTCTCAGGTCCCTCTTGGGAGATACATACCTTCTTTAGGTAGGGAGGCCACTCAACCACTTTACCCCATTTGCACGCATATTGGCCATTTCACTTTTGATGTGCTCTTTGCTTACTAGTTGGCCTTAAGAGTCTATACTGAGTCCTCATTATGGATAGTGGAGTCCCTTCGTCTCCCTCATTTAATATTTCTTACCCCATGATGCCTACTCATTTCATGGGGATCTCAGTCTGTGCCTTGGGTCTCTAGTAATTCTCACATTTATATGCTTTCACCCTTGCAATCGTCTCCCTGGTCCACTTATATGAATCCTAGCATTGGATTTGTGGGAACCATGGCCCCAATGCCTATATATTCTTTTGATATGAGTCATGTCATTCAACCTTCCTTTACGATGGGAGGTTGGGACCTCGCTTCTTATAGATCTAGTCCTGGTTATTCTCTTTCAAGAGCTAATACTCAAATGGATGTTTATTCTACATACTACACTTCATCCATGTATCCTCCATCCACCATGTCGTTTCCTTTGAACAATTTTTTCATGGCAAGTCCTCATGTATCCTCGAGTGTAGAATTAGTTTTACGGTTCAGGTTACCCACTTCAAGAGACCCCTTCACAAGGGGGAAACATATATCCTCACTTGAATAGTCCTTATCATACTTTCATCTCTCCACAGACTTCGGTGATGATGCCCATTAAGACTTCTTTGAATCAATTAAATGGAGGGTACTACCTTTTAGGACAGGGACAGGGGGTAAACCAAGACCCTTCTTGGCCGACAATGTTTTAAAGTCAATATTTCCCTGGAACTTGGCATCAAATGCTACAACTCACTGCTAGTCCAGTAATTGTCAGTCACACTGGAGCTCCATCACCAACCTCTACTAGTCATGTTGGAGATGGGTCAAAAACTTCTACAGGTTATGTTGACAACCCATACATGGCCACCACTATTCATGCTGGGGGCACCACTTTAGTCATCACAAGTCATATCAATGCCACATCTTCGACCTCTGTGTATCATGTAGGATATGAATCTCCCACCTTTTCCTGTCATGTTGATAGTATGTCACCAGCCTTCTTGAACGACATTGCGGGCATCGAGAAGCCCATACACCTCACACATAAGCCTAAATTCCTTTGCAGGACTTGTGAAGGAAGTCATCTTACTTGTTTATGTCCATCCAGGCCTGGGATACTAGAAGTGTTGGGCTCACCTAAGGGCCCTTCAGATTCTGAGACGTTTGTGGTTTCCCCGCACCTTGTTCCTCTGATTGACATGAAAGTAACGTTGTTGCAATATTATCTTTATCACACCCCCATTTTTTAGGGTGATGTATCCCCTATCCCTTTTATCCTACATCCTCTTCACCCTAGAATTGAATAAGTGGTCATACCAGTGCAATCTCTGGTCAATCCTACTCTCTTTGTGGAGGGTGATGCATCCTTCAACCACGTCATCAACATCCCTGATCTTTCATCTTCTGAATGCGAGAGAGATCTACTTTCCCTGAGTCCTCTCCCTCTGGGTTTTAAGGATATCACCTTCGATTGGAACGTTCTTGTGGGGTATCCAATGCCCCTGCCTATGTCTTTTCCTGTAAGAGATATTATCCAATCTATCATGGACACTATATACTTCATTACTTCTTTATCCTCCTCAACTTCAAGAGATTTGGATTTTCCCAAGCTTATGTCAGCTATCCGTAAGATACTGTCATTCCACAGAAGTCCAGCACGAGAGCCCTGGCCTCCCCCATGACTTGCCTCCTAGACTCTCCCAAATGAGTTTAATTTAAGATCTGTTCTGACTCGTCTAAAAAGGGAAAATATTTCTGAGTGATTTTTCCCTTTCACACTTGATTAAATTAGATTTGAAAGTTCATGAGTCTTAGTTAATATCTTTTCCGACTCATTATCAAAAAATGAAAATATCATCGAGTGAACTTGTCTTTTTCACACTCGTAAATTGGTTTTGAAGAGATGTCTATTTGGCTCAAGTTTACCCCTTCTTCACACCAAGTAGACTAAAAGACATAAAAAAGGACATTTTTTGGCGTTAAGTTGTGATTGCATATCATGCCCTTGCTTGCAGTATTGAGCCTATAGTTGGTTCTCTCTTTGCATTATAAACCGTTCGCCTCAGTAGTTTTTCATCCTCAACCAAGCAGAGCCTTGCATATATCCTTCGCAATTTGACACCCTACACCTAGGAGGGAACATTCCCTCAAGTGTCCATATCCCGCATGCACTTCCCTGCATTGAGCATAGGTATGTTCCACTATTGGAACTAGTTTTTCTTACTTGCGACACTAGTTTCCTCTTTTGTATCATAGCATTTGTTTGTTATGAAGAAACAAAAAAAGACGGGTGGGAAGGGAGTATTATCTTATATCATCATCATTCGTGCTGCCTTTGAAAATAGCACAAAGTTATTTGATTCCATTCATCATAATTTTGGGTTTAGCATGGCCTTAGGAAGCTGATCTCATTACAGAGTCTTCTCTACCAACTGGTTACTCTTCCAGTCTCTATAGAGAAATTCATTGATGCCTCATACATCTCATGATTTTATCATCAAGTCTATGTTTCCAGAGTCCTCCACATGTCTTGTTCTCTTGTTCAAAGGAATTCTATCAACCTATGTCGACCACTTCCTAGAACTCTTTACTTTTCATGTCGTCCATACCCTCATTTTGTCTCAGAATCACATCATACTTTAGTCCTATCATGAACCCTGGCCCTACTTTCATCATTAGTAGGTAACCTTGAACCTAGCAGATGACATTTTATCATTAGTCATTGACTGGGTGGCTTCCCTTGTGCTCGATGGAAATACATCTATTCACACATTGGGATTTGTGCAGTGTCTTGGATTCCATTAGCCTTATTGGTGGTTTCCTCGCCTTTGTCAACAATTTTCATCGTTGGTTTTTATTCAAAGGTTCTTTTTTGTGTATCGTTTTCACTTGGCACACACGAAAGATGCACAGGGTCATTGGTTCTTGAACTTGTTCTTCATCCTATTTCCACCAAATCATGAAGCTCTTGATTTGTACCTCATGCTGACTGATGAGAGATGCCTTAATGCTCTCCTTTTAGTGGGTCTCTTTCCATCGACATCAGACCATTTATTCTGGAAATGAGGCCTAGATTATTATGAGTACCTTGAGGCTTGCAGTCATTAGTGGAAGGCCCTCTTGCCATAGATAGTTTGGAATACATCAATGTCTCCTAATCAATGGATTCTTCAAGTGTTCGACAGCATCTCATTTATTCACACTTGTAAGAATGTACTCGGTGCCTTGATACCTACTTTCATTATTGGTAGGTTTTCTCTCATTTTGTCAATGGTATATCTCAATGACCGTTAATAAAACGATGTCTCATTGTGTTCGACCTCAACTCCTTTATTCACATCATGTAGACTTGCACCTTTGGAGGATTGTGTAGAAGACTTGAAGACATCACTATGTGGCCAAAAATTTCCTGATCTGTTGCTTCCTTTTCATTTGGACCAGTACCTATACGACTTTAGTAATCATCAGAGATCAGATTGTACTCCATGGTATACATATATCTTCATCTTGATTTTTTGAGACTAGTTCTACTGGGCCTTGTTCGTGACTATGATAGCCTTTGGTATGTAACCACATTTGTATTTTCCTATTCATGACCAGAGACACTTTTTTGGTATATTTTCACATGGATCTGCAGTGTATTTTTGGCAGCCATGTATGAAAAGTCAGTCGAGAATGTAATGAGCAATTGAGTTCGTCCAGTTGGTTCTCTACCACTCCAATTCTAGGTATTTATAATGTATTTTGGACATCGCAGATTCTCCCCTGACCTCACACATTAGGGGGCATCTGTTAGAGAAATATTTTCCTCACCCTATGAAATCTTGCAGAGAGGGAATTATTCCATTCCCCCATGCAGACTTACTTTCCCTGATTGATAAATCCAGAGACAAAAATAAGTATTTTTCCACTTGTACGCAGCTTGCAAGCTATACAGTAAGAGTATACACTAGTTTCTCCACTACAACCCACATACATCAATATTTGTGACATAAAATAAAAATTAAATGTCGGGTTTCCATGTCACGAAAGGATATCTCTGATCCTTGGCCTTCCATATACTAGAAATGTTATTACTCGGCCCTTCAATTGCATTTTGAAGGCTATAAATAACCCAATTCAGAGCTATGTAAAAGGAGAGAGAATTCAACTTTGAGAGAAAAGTTACTCTGGAGAAATTATTTACTTCATATTGAGTCTTCATCCCTTTGTCCTTTAATTCTGAACATAGTGTTCATCCCCCAAGCTCTTCCCTTTTTTATGGATAACCTCTTTGTCTCCCTTATATGATCTTGCCTTTGGTGGAGGATTGAAGTGGTGGAGGCCCAGTTGGAAGGAACTCGTGTTGGACACACCTACCACA
>CBVK0100543506.1:0-17570 GCA_900067695.1 Picea abies | reverse complement strand
ACACCACCTTTTGACTTAGATGGCCAGGATTACCTGAGGCCTATACACTTTATTTCCTAGTCACAGTGAAACTATTAAGTGATATATTTAAACTTTAAACTTATGAACAGTAATGAATGTTCAAGTGTTATTGATGATGATGCATGTAATGCGATCTATTATGTGAATACATTTTTTATGAATGTTTAAGTGCTATTGATAATGATGTATATGATGTGACATATTGTGAGAAAGAGAGATTGTTGAATGTTTAAATACCATTAGAATGATGTTGGATACGATGAAATCTAATACTATGTGGGAAAACTTCGATGTTGATCTATCGGTACAGGGATACCAAAGTGAAATGATGATAGTATGCAATTATATGATGATAATGCATAGAAATGTATGAGTTGTGTTGCAGACTAATCTGTAGGTTATGGGCTATGAAATAGCCAAGTGATAATGATGATGAAAGTGGATATCAGAACCACTAACTGAGAAACATTATGGTATAAATAATATATGTGCAATTTATAATGATTTGGATGCATTGCTATGATATGTGGATTAGTGCATGATTTTGGTACTAACACTGCCCAAAACCGAATAAATGATGACAAAACCTCCAGCAACACAGTACCCCTGTATGTTCCATTGTAGGGTGTTGACCCTGGTTCTATTAGGAGGGGTGGAGGATTTTCCCACCGTGTATCCTCCATTATAGGGTGTTGACCCTAGTACTATTAGGAGGGGTGGAGGTGTTTCCCACCATGTATCCTCTGAAACCTGAAGTCCTAGGAGGACAGTGCTGGTTCACGCTCCCCAAGACATGTGATGAGGATTGTCAGTTGCCTGCTAGGGAATCTTGGTCGAGATAGCGACACTTCCACTTATGGGTTCTATTTGGAGTTAGGCCAATATAGTTGGCACTCCAAGATAGTCTAGCAGAGGAAGGATAGGATGGGAGACAGAAGTAGGTTAGGAAGGAAGGATGATTAGAATAGTTGAGACATATGGAGATCTATCTTGTGGTGGAATTGATATAGAAAAAAAGGGAGAAATTTGTATATATGAATATTCATTATTATGTAACTAAACCACAGATGTTTAAAATAAATTAATGAACTGGACAATTGTAATAAAAGGATTTCTCACACAAATAAGTGATTGTTTTCTTTTATAAAAGGCTAGCCTTGCTGATTGGATTGAATGCATACGTAAATTATTAAAGAATGACAGTTTGATTATTAGTACATGCACGAGGTTTGCATGTACTAGCTACACATGCATTCCTTGTACATATACATTAGTATGTATGGATTTCTTGATTTACTTACTGATATTGTCAGTTACTTTTTGTGAATGTATGAACCATGCCCTTTTTCCTTGTATCATCAGATACCTTAACTTCGGGATGAAGTTTCTTGAAGGGTGGGTGTATGTAACGACCCTAATTGAATAAATGATTAAATATTATTAAGTAAGATTTAATTAAAGAAATAATTGAGGATTAACTAAGTAATTATAATCTAAATGAATATCACATTTAATGACCTGTGACATAAATTTAAGAGATCAAAAAAAAAGAAATGATATAACAGGAATTGTGTATGCAGTAGAGGGTGCCATATGCAGGGCGAGGAGCCCAGAAATCCCGACATGATAAAAATATTAATGAAGGGACGAAGGATAGAGGACGGGGGTGGTTTTGAAGTAAATGCGTGAGTCGGTAGGGAGGAATAAGGGATGGGAAGAGGGGGATGTGCACACCATTCAACCGGGGGGAATGGATGCTGCAGACTATAATTGTTGAGCCGGCTGTATTGGTGGAGACTATTGTGTTTTTCCGTGAGCAGAGAGACTCTGTATGGTTGTGTTTTTTCATGAGCAGAGAGCCTCTGCACTGTTGTGTTTTGCTGTGAGCAGAGAGCCTCTGGACGGTTGTGTTTTTTCGTGAGCAGAGAGCCTCTGGACGGTTGTGTTTTGCTGTGTGCAGCAATTTTCTGTGCACTTTTGTATTTTGTGGACTATTGGCTTGCTGTGAGCAAGGAGTAGAGTTCCTGGTTGAGATTTTATCCGGGGAGGCACTAGGTTACTGGAGGTTTTGGGCACGGAGGGCCAGGATATCCGTAGATATCCTGGAGCTACGTAGTTTTTCTAGTTGGCAAGGAGGACAGTAGTTTTGGGCAGTTATTTTCCTGTTTGTGGAAGGATTGATCTCGTAGCAGGTAGCAGGAAGGAAGCAGCAAGGCACAGAGGCAACAACAATTAGGATCAGAACCAGGTACTTGTTAAGTTATGTATTTATTTATTTCTGCCATGTAATCAGTGTTTGTGGATAGATCTAAGTTACTGAAGTTGATGTTATGAAAATCAATATTATGCTAGAAAGTTATTGTTTCAGTTTACTAAATAGAAGGTTTATGAAATGTAATGATGTTTGGAAGTATATGGGCATTACACCCCACCTCCTCACATCACTCTCAATTTCCCCATACCCAATTTGAAATAATAAATAACATGTAAAATACTATATTATACAAAATAAAAACATATAAAGATCATCATATAAAACACATACCTGTATATATCATTCATCTTCTTCTTCATCAAACTCAACATCCTCAATATCATATTCATCATGAACATTGTCATTTCCCCAATACCCAATCTATCTAGATTCAACAACTATAATTAAAAAGGACACTAATATTACATGAAAGAAAAAAAACATAAGAGATCTATAGTACAAATCACTCACCACATGTACGAATATCATTGATCGTCTTCTTCATCCAACTCATCATATTCTATATCATCATTTGGTATTTCAGAATTATCGTCGAATGGATTGGCCATATCAACATGATCATCAATACTATCATAATTTTGCATAATATCATAATCAAATATAGCGTCATCGAGAACATTATCATCTACATCATATGGTCGATCAACTTTTTCGACTTCATCATCTGATGATACACGTTCTACCTCCTCATGTTCCTCTATATCACCTTCTAGTTCTTGAATATCATCTTCTTCCAATACATTATACTTTACAGACCTTCCTCTTGGATAATATCTAACAACAAATGACCAACCTGGTTTACCGGGAACCTTGAAACATAATACTTACTCACATTGGCTAGGAAGAACATAAATTTCTAGACCTAGCTCAAATGTCCTTGTATTAACCATGGTAAAACCATTGTCATGCTGAATAATAGTTCTTTCAGGATCACATTCATTTATTCGTAAATGATACCATTTGACCTCAAATAGAATTATCTTGAAGGATTTGAAGTCACACTTGATTATATCATCCAAATATCCATAATATCTATTTTCTGTTAGTCTTGGATGTTTGTCACTTCTAGAAGAAACATTAGTGACTTGAAACACTGTAGTTATCCTTGAATTAGTGGTTTTCGTTGTGTCATCCACCCTTTTGACGTGAAATATTTGACCATTATACCACATAGCTTTGTGGTGCTTCAAATGCAATATTCCCGAC
Organism: Picea abies; assembly: GCA_900067695.1. Taxonomy (NCBI): domain Eukaryota; kingdom Viridiplantae; phylum Streptophyta; class Pinopsida; order Pinales; family Pinaceae; genus Picea; species Picea abies. Next base: position 14,068 of record CBVK0100543506.1, on the reverse strand, counting down.
AAGTACAAATTAAATTAATAATTAATAAACACATTTAAACTTAATAAATATTAATAAATAATACATTAACATTTTGTATAATAACAGAAAGTCAAGGTAAAATTTTATATGCTTACCTGTTTATCTTTTAAACCATATGCTAAATCAATCTCCCTTTGCGTAAGATTGTGATCTTCATTACGATGAGCTCTTTTAATTAATGTAGCCACCCCTTACGATGATAACCTACCATCATGTTGTTTACATTGTTCTATCCATAGCTTCATCCAATCAAGATTCTTAGCAATGTATAAATGTAGTGCATCCCACACTCGACTAGTTGCAATAAAAAAAATATAAATTAGTAAGAATAATAAATAATAATAATTGATGGAGGTACAATATAAATTGAAGAAATACAATATAGATAAAAATCAAATAATATAATACCTTTAACTTTCCTCATTTTACCATTCCCGACCAAGACCTCCACTTCAGATATTTTGACATTATTGACACCCAAAATGCAATGGATATTAATTTTCCTCCCTAAATCAGGAAGATAATCGCTAATATACATTAATGTTTGATATACCATATACCCCTCCACCATAGAACCCTCGAGACATGCTCTTTGTGTAACTAAATCCTTCAATGACTTCAACTGTATCTCCACCATCCACATTGACCTTGTGTGTACAGGTCCACACAATTCAATCTCCTCGACCTGGTGTATGAGGTAGTGTTCTTGCGCATTGAAAAATGTTGGAGGTAGATACTTTTGCATTGCAAACATTAAACGAGGAATTTCTCTCTTACAATATTTTATATCTTCCTTATGGATTTCTTTAGATGACAACCACCTACAAATGTTACGAGAACAAAATATGTTTCAACAAAGACAATATTGTATACATGAATATTACAAGTAAAACACATGTCATCAAGAACTTCTACAACATTTTTATTACATATAAATAATAATATGTAATTTGACTGTCCTTATTTACGTCATGTATTTTCCAAGGTCATATATAACTTGTTTGACGTTGTTTTCAAAGCTGTCGAGAAAAGATAGAGGTAGCACATACTGTAACAAAACAATGGCACATTAATAAATTTCAGATTTCATATTAACAATATATTTACAAAATTTAAAAATATTACATCGATTCTTACCAATACATAAGAAATATACGAAATAAATTACCTTGATGAAGGTATGCTAGTCATGAGTTTTTAACCTACCAAATTCACCTTTCTTTGTTAATATATTTTTGATGTTTGAAGAAAATCCCGTTGAAAATCTAATTTTTTGAATGAGATCTTTTATAACATTGCTTTCATATTCTTTAAATAACCATGGGATGCTATTTCAATCGACTCCATTAGTCTTATTTAAATAAATAATATTTAGCATTGCATGATTGGATTCTTGAATGTCACTACAAATTTTAGAATTTTTTTCTTTGTCACGCCTTCCATCTAAGATTCTCCACAACATTTTTGTTACGTTCTTCTCAGTATGCATTATGTTGAACAAATGATTTATTTCTAGTTGCTCATAGTAGGGAAACCTACTGAATTGTTTGGGGAAACTTTTCATTCCTTGTGGAAGAAGATCAATGCCTTGATGACCAACTATATGATACATAAATGAATTAACACAACAATTGTTAGATTATACACAGTAGACATGAGAATTCAACACAATTAAAAAATGTAATATATTGCATACGATGATGAAGATTGACCTACATTGACGATATGATCTGTTATATTCCAACTTCCATAGGTGTGGTGTCATTCTTCGTGGTTTTATCCCACTCTCCTCTTTACCATTGAAACGATGTTTATTGGTATTTTGATATCTATGATTCTTAGGGAGAAAGTTCATATATTCATCAAACACCTCATTTCTTAAAATTTTTGAATGACGAGATCTCATCCTAGGACCACAAACTAAGAATACAAATTTACCCTTTGTTTGCAGAACTAGAAGATACACATCAATGGCAACATTAGTTATATAATAAGCAATTATAATATCATCAACATCTAACTTATTTAAGTGCAATTGTGTGTTACATACCACAAAAATGTGTTAGTCTCGGTGCATCGTGAATTGTCCATGTAATAAACCCATGGAATTGAAATCCTCTTTGACATATTGGTCTAGAGATTTTGTACATAGTGATGCCGTCCCATAACTTTAATAACTCATCAACAAGAGCCTCAATATACACATTTATATATTTCACTTGGTACTTACCTAAATGGTTAAAAAATACACATAAATACTACACCTTGTATACATATATGAAATTGTGAAATGAATAAGACAAATGAAATGTTAAACATTAAAAAAACAATATCGTTATAAAAATATACCTGGAACAATCATTGCCAACATTGTGTGCTCTCTCTTTATTGACATCCAAGGAGGAATGTTATTGTTTATAACAAAAACAAGCCACACCGAGTAGATAGACCTGAGCTCACCAAATGGATTTACATCATCAACTTCCAATGAAATCCTAACATTACGAGGTTCTTCTTTAAAAATTGGCCATCTTTCTTCGATATTTTTATATAAATAATCATCTGCAAGCATTCAACGAACATCATCTTCACTTCTATTCCATGCATGGTAATCCATAAATTGTGCTATGTTGCGACATCTAAATAGTCGTTGCAAGCATGGAATTATGGGAATATAACGAAGAACCTTGTGAGGAACTTTTTTTGTTAACTGATCAGTTCAATATCTATTGATATGACATTGTGGGAAATTCGATTCAGATGCATATTGTCCATAATATATTATGTGATCATTGGGGCATGCATCAATAGATTGGGGCATGCATCAATAGCCTGATATTCCATTCCAATTTCTTTTAGAATGGTTGATAATTCTCGATATGTGCGAGGTAACTTATTTGGTGATGGTAAGAAATATTCACCTTTCAAACTACAACAACAATATACTAAAAAAAAATCAATAATGAAAATTATATTAATCATTATAAATATTGCATCCTTAATTTAGACATCAATTGACACTGAAAATAAAATTAAATAAAAGTTTAAAATTGCATAAAACTGTAAAATTATGTTGCTTACCTTAGGATCTATGTCATACATGTGTTTGACAAACCATTTGATATCTTCAAGTTGACCAACAACATTACAGCAGAGATAACACTTTTTTTTGTGCCTTCACATAGGGATTCAATGGCATTTTGAAGGATAGGTTTATAAAAAATATATTCATCATCATTGTCCTCATCACTGTCATCATTATCATCTTGCAAGTTGTCCTCCTCCATGTTGACATCATCATTCATTGGAGCATTATAAATGTCTTGGATCAATCTATTTGTTCCATCATCATCAACTGTATTATTAATATCATCATTTTCCATAGGAATAACGTGATCACCATTATCCACATGATTAATTCTATCTTGTTCTTTAGTATTATCTCTATGAAAACGTCTCCTATTAGGTAGAATCACATTCTTAGGATGATTTTTGTTTAATAAAAACAATGGAAGCAATGAAATACAATTAGAGTATATCACAAATATTATTTTGAAAGATAAATTTAAATTAGTATTATCTCTATGAAAACGTCTCCTGCTAGGCAACATCGCATTCTTAGGATGATTTTTCTTTAATAAAAACAATGGAAGCAAAAAAATACAGTTAGAGTATATCACAAATATTGTTTTGAAAGATAACTTAAAAAAAAAACAGTTAATGTATAATACCCTTAAAGATCTATAATAACTAATTAATTACCATGGGATGATATTCATTGCCCCCTTCAAAGTGCCCATTCTCTCTACAATGTTTTTCAACTAATTTTAAAGGTAGTCTTCTTCCATTAAAACCCCTGCATTTACAACAAGGGCAATGACATTTCCCATCACCATGAATCACCATGTGCCGCTTTAACATAACAAGCTCTCTTTTCTAGTCTGGAGTTGACATTGTAATTACCTATTACAACAAATCCATTTAAACATTATAAGTACAATATACAAATATATTCAAATAATTTGGTATATTTTTAGATATTTGTAATGAAAATTATACAGCATGTTAAGAAAAATTAAGGGGCAAAGCATGAAACCTAAAATCATGAAACATTAATAAGAGGAGGTGGATCACCCCTAACCCTTATTTCCATAGTCGTTATCCCTCATAACCCTATATGTAACTACTAACACCTAATGCATATAACCCCTATCACCTATAGACCCTTAAATTATTAACCCCTAATATAACCTTAACTCCATAGAAACTCTAACCCTTGTGACAATTAATCCATAACCTCTAAAACATATCGCATAGTCTAAACATTCAACTTTTTGGAGTTTTTATGGGCATATTTTCTGATGTTTTTTCACTAAAAGTTGACCAAAATTTGTTGGAACTCCATATTTGATTGATTGACTCTATATAATTCGAGTGCCCTAAAGGTTTTTCATGGTGTTGAATCTATTTATGCATTCAAAAATGCAATTTAAACAACCAAAAATGGGGATTTCACCAATATCTATTTCATTGGATTCCGGTGAAAATGTTCAAAAAGTTGAATGTTTAGACAATGTCAAAACTTATAGATTTTATATTTAACCCTTAATTTCTAAGACTTATAACCCATAACACCTAATACACATAAATTTCACCCATTTAAGACATGATTCTTAACCTCTATAATCCCTATTCCATAACATTATAACCCATAAGAAATATAATATGTCATGATATGTAACCTATAACATCTAATCCATTTAACTTTCTCACCCTCAATGATTAGTATAACCCTTAAAATAAACATTATAACCATTAATGATATTGATAAATCCTAAGCCTTATCATTAATTAATCCCTTTGGCCCCTATTGCCCTAAATCCTTGTAACCTTGAGGTACAAAAACCTTAACACTTATAACCCACAATATATATGTATGTATATATATTCCATAACACCTATAATTTATAACCTCTATCTTTTGTAGTCCATATAGAACCTAAGATTTGTAATCAATTTAATTCCTAACCCATATAATGTTTAATTTCTTACACATATAAACGTTAACACCTAAATATTATAAATTATATCAGATCTATTCTCTACAAACCATAATACAACACATAACTTTGATAACCTTCTTCATATACACCTTATAATTCATAACCCCCTATAACCCCTTACCCGAAACATTTATCGACCCTAGGTCTTAACACATATAGCTCATATATCCTCTTTAATATGATAACACATCTTTGTTAATTCTATGAGTTGTCATCTCTAACTCGTAATACATGAACTTATAAACCATAAACCTTATAATCATTGTAAACATTAAACTTTACTAAACCTAACATTGATCCCTTCCAAGCCATAAAAAATAGCTCTTGTAACCTTTAATCCTTATAACTCATAACTCCTAACACTTAAAACCCTAACCCCTTTATCCCTTACCGATATTACCCTATTCGTAAAACACTAAATCCATATAATCCATATTCGTAAAACACTAACCCCTTACTGCCATGACATCTAACCCTCACTCATATAACCCATCACACACGTATCACCTAATTATTAACAACTATAACCCCTATAAGTCCAAACATGTATACTCTTTAAGTCCTTTAACTAATATCACCCCTAACCTCCCTAACCATAACTCATGTAAGCACTTAACCATTAATCTCTACTCTTTATAATATGTATAACCCATAACACCTCATCTAGTTTATAATTCATTTAACTTTTAATAGTTATAACCCATTATTTCCAAATACCTATAACGTCTTCATCACTTAAATACTAAATCCCTAGCATATATAACCCCTAAGAATTATCCCGTATAACCCCTAAATATTTGTATGTATTACCATTAACACTTAGCACATACATCTTTTATCCATAATTAGCACCTATAACCTCTTCCTCTAAACCCTTATAAGAAGTGAAAATAAATAATAAAATAGTTCAATAGCACCAAATTATTAAATCACAAAGGAAATTTTTAAGTACTGACCTTCAAAATCTCAGCTATGTAGAGTCTGATCAATTCAATGTTTCTCTTCTTGAAAGAGAATTGAAATCAAGATTTCATAAAAGCCAAAACACTATTGCATTAGAATAATTGAATAATTTTTGCAACTGTAGAAAATGATTGTTGCAACTATAGCAAATTTCTCGTAACTGAGATATATATAGGATTGATTTGTAGTAAATGGCCATTTGATTCTCACACGTGCCATAGTTGGTCTCTATAGTGACTAACTAGTGGTTGGTCACTCTACCGACTAAATTTCGTCATTATAATGACCAACGTGGAAGTTTGGTCGCTAGAGTGACCAACAGTTGGACCCCGAAAAAAAAGCATATTTAGTCCAAAAAAAGAAAAAAAATATGATGAAATTAAAAAAAATCATAATATTTTATCGTAATTTGCACCCAATGTAGTAGTGTATAAGGAACCCAATTGTTATGACCCCCGATGAAGAGAAAAGTGAAATTTTTTTTGTTTTATGTAGGATGACATCGACGAGAAAAATAAAACCACACAACCTGACCACAAACCCCACGCACGCAGGACAAACAACAACCAGCAATGACTCAACCCACTAAGCACATCGTGCAACTGGTCAAAACATGCAGAAATCAAAGACAAGGAGAAATGAATACCTGCCCTACACAAACATGACAACGCCTACAAGCTAAAGGACAACATCTACCATCCCAAGACAAAGACCTCAATGGCTAGTAACTAGAACCTCTATGGCACTCAAACCTAATGCATGAAAGGGTTACCACCCAAGAACCAACAACAACTACAACAAACAAACAACACCCTCAACGGGAAGCAAAGAATCCGACCAAGTTATCATTTGCTGCTATCCAATAGGGTGCACCATGATCCCTTCCTCATGAATCATGTTGACCCCTGAGCAATAGGCGCGACAATAAAACTGGTGCAACATATCCTATCAGGACCAAGGACTCAAGAAAAACCAATGCTCTAGGAGCCAAAATAACTGACAAGAATACTACACCCACACCCCCAAGAAACAGGTTGACAAGGTGCGATAAGACATCCTTCAACAAGAAAATGTGCAAGCTGTTACATGACTTCACCAAAAAACCAAACCATTAACTGTTAAGAAATATGTCTAAGAGCAAAGGTTTGGAATGTTACCAAGTTACTATGGTCACAAAATGAACTAGGTTAGGGACTTAATAAAATCAAATACATTGTTCAACAATTACACATCGTCCATTAAAGTAAGTGAACTATTGATCTATGTTGCTTGTAAAATACTCAACAATGTTGTCTAAACCCACAAGTCTAATTTAACCAGTCTATGTTCTAGCAAGTCTAAAACAATCGACATTGGTTTCTAAATTATTAATCGATATTTTATAAGAGATCTACGTTGCTTATATACAATTATAATTGTTGTCCAACTTAAGTCTCCTGAAAAAAATCTATTGGTGAAATTGACAATATAACAACACAAGAGGTCGTTGTTTATGTAACAGAATAAATTAATTATATTGACTGTCACAACACATGCTTATTTATTCACAACCACGATTCTATTTATTACACCGATAAATAATATTGCAGTCAAATGTAATAAAACACACTCAACTAAATCATTGGTATTCATATAAGTTCACTGTCAATGAATGTTGAAACACAGTCACATATAAATTCCTTGTTAATTAATGTTTAAAAACGCAGTAAAAAATTATGGATTATTGGTTTCCTAAACACATGTTGAAGCGTAGACCATAAAAATGTTGGGACCACAGACCATAATAAATGGTGAAAATGCAGACTGGGTGAATGTTGAAAACACAGACTATATAGAGGCTAAAATCCCTACCTAAGATAAGCTGAGACACAGTCTGAATAACTATTGCAAACACTTGATAGAGATAATCCATTCACCACCCATTCACACATTAAACACTCAAACACATCAATGTTATAGTACACATGACATAGTTGTCCACTAACTGACTAGTATCGTTGTCCATATAATAAATTGCAGTCTTCAGAATGGTAAAATCCCCATGTAGATAAGAGTAACGAATCATCCTCTTAAAATGTAAAACTGCCATGTAAATAAGGTAGTTATGTGCAGTTTTTATAAGGTGAATATTGCAATGTATTCCAGGAAATATATCGTAGCCATTACACCCAAAAACATTACCAATACACATAGAAATGCACCCCTAAACACATCAACTAGGTTGCCCAATACATGGTAAAAAAAAACGATGACATTCCAGTAAAAATTTCATGGTTGATCATGTGTAAAAAGACACAGGTGACCAAGGAGAATTGATGCAAGAGCATCGTTGGAAAGCACGCAGAGGCAGGACCACTCAACATGTGAGAGTTCTTCCAGAACTTCAACATTGGAAGTTGCAGCCAATTTTCAAATCCGCCTTAACTCAACGCCGAAATTTACCGTTGGAGGCACGCTTGAACCAATGTCGAATTTTACCCTTTCAAGCATGTTTTGAAAATAATAAACAAGGTAGGAGTTTCCACTATGCCTCTAGAATGCGACTGAACTAAGATAGCATATGACGAATTTTAGAGTAGTCAAGTAGCTAGGTGAAACGCTATAAATCTTTTGCAGTTAAGTAGAAGTTTGTACGCCTAGTTGTGAGAGATGAAATACAGTGAAAAAATAGTTGTAAGAGAGAACTATGAGTTAGCAGGAGATCTCAGTTTTTGAGTTACTGAAAGTTGACTGTAATTTGTATCTAGTTTGGTACTTGTGAATATAATAGAAGGAAAATTGATCGAAATGTATGGTCTGTGGATTGTGTGTGTTTTCTTGTCATTTCTGTTTTTATGAACAAGTAAATGGAGTTGTGCATGTTAGTGTTCTAGTTTCAATTGTTTCTCTTCATTTGAAGCTCTGCAAGGTGTGAATCGAGCTAGAGAGGAACAAAAGGAAATAGGGAGGAATCTCTCTCTGAGAAATGCCGTGGATTTGAGTTATCGAAATCCCTTAGATGCAAGGAGTGCGTAGGAAATTGAAGTCTGAATTAGACAAAGCTCAGGAGGAATAACACATCCAACAGTGCTATCAGGATCCAGGAACAAATTCCCCAGAAGAAGCGAAGGTTGAGCCTTCTAATACTTCAAAAATATTCTAAGTCTGAAGCGAGTAAAAGATCAGGAGGAAGAACTTCGTCAAGCATTGGATCACGGTGGAAAATCTCGCAGACCGCCTGACTTGAGCTAGGTGCACAGGATTTAAAACTGGATAGATCCAGGAGGGGAGATCTTGAAGATCTGAACAAATAGTGGAGAACATCGAGGAGGAAAGTGAGACCCCGTAAGCCATTGGATCAAGTGGAGTTGCAAGGAGGTTAGTGATGGGGAAGAGATCTGAGCATAGATCTGGAGGGTGTTGTGAGCCATTGATCAAGCACCTCAATATTTTGACATTTCATGAACCAGGGGTACAAGGGCCAACAATGTAGGGACTCTCGACTAGCCTAGAGCCATTGATTTGTAGTGAGGGGAGATTTCATGATTTTGGCGACCGGGTGGAGGAGTGAGAAAATTTCATGCAAGGCAAAGTCGCAAAATGTGAATCGCCAAAATAATTGTAGTCATCAGTCCAAGTGAGACCTGAGTCATAGATCTCGTTTCATCGATATTTCAACATTCATGACTTGGACGAGCCAAGGACTCATCGTATTGGAAAGGTTGGGGTCACGAAATGCGACGCACCTTTTGGCCAAGTCTGTGGTCGTGCCCACGGTCACAAGGAGTGGAGAGCGTGAGCCTAGTGCTTGGTCACACAGGAAAACACAGAGAAGGACCTGTGGATTCGAAGAGGGAGGTTCCATCTCTGAACCAAAAGAGCCATTTCAGCCTCGAATCAGAAGATCCTGAACGGGAGGTCACGTAGACCTTAGGAGGGATAGGCGGTCTGCATCAGGTGGTATCAGAGATGATTGTTCTTTGTCTATAGACTTCAGGAGAAAGAGAAAGAGGAAGAGACAAATAAATCATAGTTGTACTATTTGTGTGACAAGCAGTCAACACAATGTTGCCAAGGAGATGAGAGGCACCTTTAGCCAACCGTGTTGTAGAGAGGGAGATGTGAGAACTTTGCGCTAGATTGGAAACAAAGGAAGCAATGAAATGAAGAGAACCTGACATTGGGGATGTCAGCGATGAAAAAAGTGAATAGGTTGAGGTTGAATAAGCTACAAGAGAGGATGTTGTAGAAGGATGTTTGTTGAAAGCAGTTGCCAGATTGGGATGCAGAGCTAAAATAGATGTTCCCATGTATGAGGGAAATCTAGATGCTGAAGAATTGTTGGACTGGATAAGTTGCATGGACAAAGAATTCAACTATGAAGATGTCTATGAAGAGAATAAGGTGAAGCGGATGGTATCTAGGCTAAAAGGGCATGCATCATTATGGTGGGATAAACTGCAAGATGAGAGGAGAAGTACAGGAAAACAAAGGATAAACAGTTGGGACAAAATGGTAGCCATACTAAAGGCTCAATTCATACCTAAAGACTACTAGATCAATCTGTTCAGGAATATACAGAACCTAAGACAAAAAGGGATGACGATTAAGTAGTAAACCAAGGAATTCTACCAGTTGAACATCAGAACTAGACAATGAGAGAGAGATGAAGAGAAAGTCACTATATATATAAATGGCTTGAGATATGAGATGCAGGATGAGCTCAGCATGATGTCAGTCAAAACCATGGAGGATGCTTATCAGTTTTCACTGAAGGCAAAGGAGAAACTGACTAGAAAAAAAAGTCAGCGAGGAAGAGGTAAACTATCAGTCCTAAGAAAGACCATGGAAGTTTGACAGAAATGTCATTCATGATGGGAGGAAGAACACATATACATTAGAGAAGAGTGGTAGGACACATATGTTGATGTTGATAGAGGAGAAGAGAGTAAAAGAGGAATCTAGCACAAGCATACTTCTCATGAGTGGAAAGGAACTCCTGAAAGAAGTCAAGGAAGAACATGAGATGTATTTAGTTTTGGTGAGGAAGCCCAGAATCCTACTTATGAGTACGTCAATGGATGATTTTTTTGAATAAGTTCAGGAACTATTGGATATTTTCGTTGATATAGTGGTAGATGAGCTACCAAACTGATTGTGACCCATCAGGAGTATTAGTCATCATATCGACTTGATACCAGGAGAAAGTCTGTCGAACAAAGAAGCATATGGATTAACACCTCGAGAGAATGAGGAAGTGAAGAACCAAGTCCAAGAGTTACTGGATAAAGGTTTGGTTAGAGAAAGCTTGAGTCCATGCGCAGTACCAACTGTGTTGAGCCAAAAGAAAGATGGAGGATGGGGAATGTGTACATACTCGAGATTAAACAACAAGATCATCATTAGGTACAGATTTCCTTTACCGAGAATGGATGATTTAATGGATTTCTTAAGTGGAGAAAATTTATCTTCTAAGATTGATCTGAAAAGTGGATATCACCAGATCAGAATGAGAGAAGGTGATGAATGGAAAACAACCTTTAAGACAAATGAAGGTCTATATGAGTGGTTGATTATGCCATTTGGCTTAACAAATGCCTCGAGTACTTTTATGAGGTTGATGAATGAAATTATGAAATATTTCATTGGCAAGTTCATGGTTGTATATCTGAACGATATACTGATCTTTAGCAGGACTAAAGAGGAGCATTTGAGGCACCTAATGCTAGTAATGAGGAGGCTACAATAGGAGAAGCTACTAATCAATTTGAAGAAGTCCACTTTTATGAAGACATAACTCATTTATTTGGGTTTTGTGATCTCTTTGAATGAACTGAAGATGGATCCAAAGAAAGTGAAAGAAATCAGAGAATGGCCATCACCAAGAAGCATGTTCGAGGTAAGGAGCTTCCATGGATTAGCGAGATTCTATAGGAAGTTCATTAGAGACTTTAGTGGAATTTGTGCACCAATGATGGATATAGTGAAGAAGCGTCACAATTCTTTTAAATGGATAGAGGAGGCCGAAAGGAGCTTCAATATACTGAAGGAGAAGATAATAGAATCACCAATTCTGATCTTGCTGAATTTTGAGAAGACATTTTAGGTAATATGTGATGCAATGGGAGCTGCAATAGGATCATTTTTGAGTCGGGATAACAAACCTGTTGCCTATTTCAGCGAGAAGCTGAATGAGACTAAGAAGAAATACTCCACATATGACAAGCAATTCTATGCCAAAATTCAAGCATTGAAGAAATAGAGGCATTATCTTGTCCTGCAAGAGTTTTTCTTGTATAGTGATAACCAAGGTTTACAATTCATAACCAGATAGAAAAAAATGACACAGAGGCATGCAAAATGGGTTGAATTTATTAAAAATTTTACTTTTGTCATTAAACATATTGCTAGGAATGCTAGCAAGGTTGTTGATGTGTTAAGCAGGAGATGTTTGATCATGCAGGAATTCCAGGTGAAGACCTTGGGGTTTGAACACCTTAAGGACATGTATCATGATGATGCAGATTTCAGGGAGGCATATGAAGCATGTGGTAATCCTGTGTTGAGAGATAGAATTCAGTGGACAAAGTACATGGTTCAATAAGGATTGTTGTTATGAGGAAATCAATTGTGCATACCAAGATGCTAAATGAGGGACAATCTTCTGAAGGAGAATCATAGTGGAGGATTGGTTGGACATTTTGGCCATGATAAAACATTTGCACAATTGAGCAGTTCATACTATTGGCCAAGTATGAGAATAGAGGTGATAAAGTTTGTGAATAGATGTAGGATCTGCCAACATGCAAAGGGGAAAAGATAGAACATTGGGTTGTATCAACCATTGCCAATACCAGAGAGGCCTTGGGATGCAATAAGCATGGATTTTCTGTTGGGATTGACAAGAACACAAAGGGGATTCGATTCCATATTTGTGTTGGTGGATATATTTTCAAAGATGGCATATTTCATCCCATGCTAGAAGACCAGTGACACAATGCATGTTGCAAATATGTTTTTCAAAGAAGTTATGAGACTTCACAGCCTACCCAGGAGCATTGTCTTAGATAGAGACTCAAAATTTGTTGTTCACTTTTGGAGGACGTTGTGGAAGAAGATGGGGACAGATTTGTCCTTCAGCTCATCTTATCACTCTCAGATAGATAGGAAAACTAAGGTGGTAAATACAAGTTTGGGAAACTTGTTGAGGAGTTTAGTCACTGAACATCACAATCAGTGGGATCAGATTCTGCCACAAGAAGAATTTGCATACAATGATTCACTAAACAGGAGCACTGGAAGGAGCCCATTCCAAATACTATATGGAATGCAACCAAGGGGATTATCTAAGTTGAGAGACTTGGAACTGGGTGAGATAAGGAGCAATGTGTTGGTAAATTCGGTGAACAGGCAGCGTAAGCTTGTCATTGATGGCAAGTACAACATTGAAGATGACAGACAAACAAAAGACAAGTTCAGAGCGGTGAATGATCGAAAGCAGTAAGTGCATGCAGTGAGAGCTGTTAGATTTTCTGTAGAGTCACCGATAGCCGTCATATCGGCAGAAGTTACACAGAGGATAAGTTCCCATGAACAAGAGGAGAGGCTTCATCGAAGAATCTGGAATCGGAGTTTCACGAGTCTCGTGAACAATGACAACAAAAACCCCGAAATTGTGATATGTGATTTCGCGATGTAATCACAGTCGTTGGATAAGAAGGAATATGGACCATAGTTTACAACCCTTATTGAAGAGAGGATCTAAGCTGTCAGATCTGTATAAGCTGTGAGAGAGATAAGCCATCGGAGAATCAGGGATTGAGACTTTGAACTCAACAATGAAAACCCCAAAATCACCATATGTGATTTCACGATTTGATCTCAGCTGTTAAAGAAAGCATGAGATATGGACCATTGATTTTCTTCATCGGAGTTTCGGGGATCAGGATTTCAATATGGAAAGAACACAATGCAACAAATACCCTGATTTCACAATATGCGAAATCGCGATTGAATCTGAACCGTCAGATTCAACATGTGAT
>CBVK0100543505.1:0-17570 GCA_900067695.1 Picea abies | reverse complement strand
ATATATATATATATATATATATATATATATATATATATATGGTTTTTAAGAATTCATTTCTTATTAATTTAATTTAATTTACTAATGTTTTGAACATAATATCTCTTTGGTTTTGAACGGGAATAATACTTTTCTATGGTTTTAACCTTTTTTTACGAGAATAATCTATGTAGTTATTCTTGGTGATGTGAACCATAATACTTCTCTATGGTACCAAAGATTATAAGGTTCAAGGCTCTTTTATTACACTAATGGTCCAGTTGGATTAGTTTAATTATTTCCTCTTTGATGGGTTTGATATCCAATTTGTTTCCCAGATTAGTGAGGGTCAAATTGTTGGTTAGTTTTTCTTCTAGCTCTTTAAAACTATCTCTGAAGTTGCCATTTTCTTCAACCTCTTCTTCTTGGGTGGAGTGTTAATGTTTTTCCATTTCTTGAATCGTAGCCCTCATTGTCTGCAATTCACTATTGAACCCTAAGAATCTATCTTTTTTTTGAGTTTCAAGGGTATCATTGAAGAGTCTAATTTTTTTATCAATCATTGCCTCCAGTTCTATTTGGAGTTTTATGTCTCTTCACTCCTTTTTTCTAATGATTCTAACTCTATTTGTCTTTTGGCATATCTCTCTTCTCTCCTTTTTTCAAATGATTCCATATAATCGTAAAGGATCTCGAGGGTGATTTTGGGGGGCCTCCGCTTGTTAGGGTGAGTTTTTGCAATAGATGGTAGAGTGCTCATATTGAAAAGAATAGGAAAAAAGTAACAATTATCATTTTGGATTGACATTAAGAATGGAAAATATTTTTTTTTAAATGATAATAATGGTATTAATTATTATCTCTCAAATAAACTTTTACTTATTAAACTTACAAAAATAAATAAAAAATATTCAAATCTCTTTAATTTTTAGAAGTTACTAGATTATAAATATAATTTAAGTTAAAATTGAATCAAAGTAAAAAGTGACTCACCTAATTTCACTAAAAAAAAGAGGAGGATATGCTATCAATATTAAAAGAAGAATTAAATAATAAATCACAAATTGATACAACTTACCTCATAGAAGCAAAGAGGCTAGGAAAAATAATTGATCAAAAAGATAGGTTGATCTGTGTCAAAGTAAGTTGTAATGACCATAAATATAGCATAGTTAGTAAATATTTGATCTTAAAAGGGTCAAGAATATTTATAAATGAATACCTCATTCTTGAAGACCAATTTGAAGTAAGGAAGGAAGTTCAAAATGTAAAAGAAGCCAGGAAAAAAGGAAAATGGGAAATAATTAGAAATCAAAAAGCTATTGTTAGGGATAGAGACTAGAAGGATAATAATAAATAGGAATTTGGGACACTCGGGATCCTTTTTTGGAACTGTTGTGGCTTTCCATAGCTCAAAGGTCCTATGATAAGTTGGATCTCGAGTGATATTGATATTATTTTTCTAGTTGAAACTTGGGAGCGTGAGGAGTCTAAGGTCTCAAACATAAAATGATTTGTATTGTGGTCGACATGGAACAAAAAGTCCCACTGTAGAGGGATAGGAGGCATATCTTTTTATATTATAAAGAGAATTTATCCTCACATTCAACTTCATAAGATCGATCCTCTCAATCAATACATTTGGATAGAAAATTCATACACCAATGCTAAGAATATGTATATAGAAATTTTCTATTTTGCACCTATTAATTCTACTTTTTATAAGAAAAAATATATAGATAGCAATTGCCACTATTATGATTTATAACACGATATTTATAGTTTGAAAACTAAAGGTAATATCCTCCTTCTAGGAGACTTTAATGCTAGGACTGCAACTAAACAAGCGACTCTTTCAAGTATTAATTCTTACCATAATCCTTTATGGATAGATGAAGACCTTGCTTTATGTAATATCTACAAAATAAGCTATGAAGGCCTAATCGATAATTTTTTTGGTATTGATTTGGTCAAGATTTGCAGCTCTCAAGACCTAATAATTTTCAATGGAGTAATGAAGTGGCCAAACTCCAACTAGATGAATTGTATTCATGGGATAGGGAGTAGTGTCGTAGATTATGTGATATATGATATCCTTATTTCCAACCAAATAGAAACTTTTGACCTTTCAAATGAACATGAACCGGAATCTGATCATAAACCTTTAACCCTAACTCTAAACTTTTCCATGCACAAGAGTGCCATTCCACAGAATTTTGATAATGAAAGGAAATTGGAGTTTGACAAAATTAAAGTTGACATTTTCTTAAAGGATTTAAATAGTAAATTAAATATCCTAACTTATAAGGATAACATTGAAGAACTCTATCGTCCCTGGGGTGTAGGACAGTCGGTGATGGAGTGTATTGTTAAGGCACTCGATGATGTTAAGTTATCGGTTCGAAACCTGCGGGGACAAAAAATCAAGCCATGTTAAGGGTTGGTGTGGCTCAGGCTGGGTGCAATCCCTGGGTGATTTTGATGGATTATATGCCGCTGAGTCACGGTTTCTCAAGCCACAGGATAGTCTCGCAAGTCATGGACAAAATAGCAAACAAAAAACAAATATTGAAGAACTCTATCATAATTTTACAACTACAATTTCCACTTATATTATTAAGTTCTCTTTCGAGGTGTCCTGTAAAAATAATAATAGAACGACCAACCCTTTGTATGATAAGAATGTAAAATTGCTAGGAAATCCATTAGGGATGCTTCTAATGAGTCCTTAAAACTTGATAATATTAATACGTACAAATCCCTAATTAAAAGGAAAAAAATGTACTATATCAATAAAAGGAAAGAGAAACTTTCACAACTATCTAAGATGGATCCTAAAAAGTTATGGAGCCAAATTCTAAACTGAAATACTAAAGAAAATAATGTGATTCTATTAAGGGACTGAAATTCCTACCTTAAAAGTCTTTGCGAGTTCCCTAATTCCATGGAGACCATTCCTATTGTCTCTATAGAGGATGAAGTTTTTTTTTTAGATGGCATAGAGTTATGAGTTAAGCGACATGAAAATGGGAAATCTAAGCACATTGAAGGATACAAAGTTGATTTTTTTTTAAATCAGAGGGCCTATCCTTATCCCTCACATACACAAGCTCTTCAATTTAGCAGTCAAGAAGGGTTTCCCTAAACCCTGAATGCAAAGCCTCATTGTTCATATTTTTAAAAATGGGGATAGAAACATTCCCTCTAATTATAGCACCATTATGATTAGCCTGATTTTAGCCAAGCTTTATGGGATTATTTTGGAAAATGATATTATCCTTTGGTTAGAAAGTCACGGTAGAAGAGCTAAAGGTGATGTCAGGTTTAAGAGGTATAATTCAACTGTGGAACATCTTGTTACC
The DNA here is from genome assembly GCA_900067695.1 of Picea abies. Taxonomy (NCBI): domain Eukaryota; kingdom Viridiplantae; phylum Streptophyta; class Pinopsida; order Pinales; family Pinaceae; genus Picea; species Picea abies. Next base: position 14,229 of record CBVK0100543505.1, on the reverse strand, counting down.
TCTAGGATCATTGCAGAGGAGTTCAAGAATACTAAAACCAATCTTTTTTGTTGTTTTTTTGACTTTAGAAAAGACTTTGACATGGTTCTTAAGAAAAACCTTTGGAATAGGTTGGAAGAGAAAAACATTCCTCTGGAGTTGACTGCTGCTACAATAAGTATGTATGAGAATTTTATTGCTAATTTTAAAAACATTGAGGGCTGGTTGAAAGAGATTAACTGCAATATTGTAGTCAAACGAGGTTGTCCCTTTTCCCCTACCCTTTTTTTCATATACATTGACAAGCTATAAGATTTCTTGGAAAAAACCAGTTGTGTCGGCCCTACTCTCACTGGTATAATCATCAATCTTACTTTTTATGTTGTTGTTATCGTTCTTATGGAAAGGAGTCCCCATGATCTTGAAAACCAAATAAGAATCATCAACAACATTTGCTTCAATATGGCTATGACTATTAATATCGATAAGACTAAGGTCATGATTATTAAATCCAATAAGATCACTTATGATACCTTCGTATATGACAAAAACAACTTGGAGGAAGTGACTTCATACAAATATCTTGGAATTTATATTCACCACAAGCTCAATTGGAATTATAACATTGACAAAAGGATTATTGGGGGATGGAAAGCCTATTATGGGCTTGAAAACAATTGTAAATAAATCAATATTCGGAGTTGGGATAAGAAGAAACCCCTCTTTGAGAATCTTGTTACACCTATTATTCTTTATGGATTTGAAGTCTAGGGTTGTCTTATCTCTCATGAATCTTCGAGAAATATAGAGAAAATTCAAAAGAATTTTATAACCTATAATATCAAAATTAAAGGAAATACGCCCTATCTCATTATCCTCTTAGAAACAAGCCTCTCCCCCATTGAGAGCACGACTACAACTAGATACCTAATGTATAATAACATGTTAAACAACATGGAAGACAAGAGGCTTCCTAAATATGCTTCAAATTCGAGTCGTAACCACCAACGACTCAAGCGAGGATGGCATAAAGATGCCCAGTCCTGGATAAAATTTTAGGGATTCATGGAAGACACAATTTTTCATAATAAAGATACTATTAAAAATATCATGAAATCAAAATTTAAGGAGAAAATATGGTGTGATAAAGAGTTAGAGGAAAAAATAAAATTAAGGTATTATAAGGATTTAATGAACCCTAATCTAGAAGAACAAAATTCTCTATTTATTTTGACAATTGTAAAGAAAAAAATAATCATTTCTAAGATAAGAACAAATTCTCACGGGGTTCATAGTGAAACTAGGAGTTGGTCAATTCCTAAAACACCATGGGATGAAAGAGTGTTTCTCCTTTGTGACACTAAGAAGGTTGAAAATGAAAAGCACTTTCTCTTAGATTTTCTATCCTATACCTATATTAGATATCATTTTCAAAATATTTGTCACACTACCAACCTTCCTAACCTCTTAACTCAACAAAACTGTGGTGATTTTTTTATTTTTGTTTGGTAAATAAAAAAGTTTTATTTCCTCAAAAGAAACTTTCATTGTACATATAAAATCATGTTTTAGGGGATGCCACATGTTCCTCCAAACTAGTGGAAATCGAAATAGATGGCACCCTTCTGTTCTGGTTGGCAAAAAAGAAAAAATCTCCAACATGTTCCACCAAACATTTGGAAACTGGAAGAGGTGGTAGAATAGTATTGGGATAGAGTTGAACATCCAACAAGAATTATGAACAGAACATGGGGAAGAAAATATGGATAGAGCATAAAACAAGAAATATGAACAAGAATACAAAAATTCATTTTTTTTCAAAAGAAGTGCAGAGAGCTTAAAGGATTGATTGTCAAAAGATCAATTAAAACCTATTTTATCCTAAGGGTCACCACAAGGAGTGAAGACATATGGTTGTGTGTAGTTTGGACAACGTTGTTGGCTTTGCTAGCTCAAGATCACTTCAAACAGGATGTCAACTCTGATGTTGATTAAAGTAATCCTTTGGATCTCCTCCATCATGTCCCTTCGCATATTGAAGATGAGCTCGAGATGTTGTGGCACTAGGAAGCAAATAGAGTGTGAATCTTGGGCCATGGAAGAGATGGGGAGTGGAGGCTCAATAGGGTGGTCATCCAAAGGATTTTTTCCTCAATTATACAAGTCACCCCCTCTATGGCATACGTTGTAGTATAAGCAAGGAGATTGGTGCTAGGCCAATCTTGGGGGTCCGGGACTGTGTAGAGGATGGAATCTGGCGGCACCATAATTGGTTCTTCTAGAATTTCCTCCTCTACATAGGCCATTGGAGGCAAATTTGGCTCTTTATCACAATGAATTAGTGAAGTCAAAGAAGACTAGGAAAGCTTGTAGAGGCACCTCTCCCTTGTTGCATAGTTAGACCAAGAAAGTCCCCTCTTAGGATTTACACACTCTCGAGGCATGGCGGTTAGGGAAAAATAGACTGATCCTAGCTGAAGAAAGAGCAGAGCTAGGAGACTGAAAGGATCAAATCATGAATGTGAAAACTAAGCTGAGTGGAATGAACCATAACAAACCCATAGGAAATGGAGGAGCGCCATGGGAGCTGAGGTGACCTTACACATGCCTCTCATACCCATTGTCATCCATCTGCCATGAAACATTGAGAGCTCCATTAAGCGTGCGCGAGAAAACTGTCCATCCTTCCTAGGAGCATGCTGAATGTTGTCCTCCATCCGAGATTTTTAGACGAGGGTGACAGAAAGCTTAATAAATGGCATGGATTACATGTGATCAACATGGCACCTCATTTGGGGGAAAACTACGGTGATATTGGAAATCTTCTCTTAATGCTTTTCAAGCACAAAAACAAATCACTTACCCTTTTAAGGTTAAGTAAACCAATTCAATCTTAGTGGACATTAATCATCATCATCATATATATATATATATTATATATAACCTATATATAGTTTTTATATATAAAGAATATATATAGTTTATATATATATATATATATATAAATTATATATATATTTTTTTATTTTTTATTTTTTTAAAATTTTATGTTTCAATTTTGTTTTTCATTAAGTTTTAAATATAATGTTTTAGTTTAGGGTTTAAACCCAAAAAAGAAAATAGATTATTTTTTAAATATATGTTTTTAATTTAGTTTTATTTTTATTTATTTTTATTTAGGTATTAGTTTTAAGGTTTTTGTGAATGTATGAGTTTTGAAGGTAATGTTTGAAAAATGTTGTATTTTTTACTCAGTTTGGAAAAATACTACCATATTTCTAGTTTTGAGGTCATACTTGTCATTAAGTTGTGTAATTTTTGGTAAAGTCTACCACTCATAATATTTAACCAAGTTTAAATACCTCGCAAGGTTTTCTAAATTTGGAAAATATCCACCTAGACTTAGTGAGAGTGTTTGATATATCTATAATTCTAATTTCAAAACTTCTCCATGAATTTTGAAATAGGATATTGTCCTTAGGCAAGTTAATCCTTTTAGATACCACACCTAATGCAGATGATAGATTCATAATAACGTATTCATATCTCCTTCATATGCCCATGATATCTAACAACACATGGTGTGTAGGATCCACATGAAAAATCCTATGAAACAAATAACATCTTCAAGATACTTTCTAGATAATCTTGTTGAAATAAAATTATATATTATGGAAAATATATCATAATAAAACTTGAATTCAACATGGAGCTAATATACCAAGGATTTAATTAATCAAACATGCTAATATCGATATTAACATTAGGGTTAATTTCATGAAATTCCTTGAATAGATCTTGTCATGTCCATAACATGCTTAATGCCTCTAAATAAGTGGTGCTGCATAAAATGCTTGTGATCGGTATAACATGAGAATGGATTTTCCATAAACTAACAATTCCTTTTTAACACCTTTTGGAAGTTTATCTTAGTAGGGTGACTTGCAAGTTATTTTTATTATGCTTATTAATATTTCTGAAATTAAATTGAGTTAGGAGATTTCTAAATGTCCAACATTTCAAGTGAACAGTTCACCCATCATATCTTCATTAACTTTATTTATAAAACCTCGTATGTGTTTGCAATGTTTTTCTTAATACAATCATAATTGCAATTACAACTCTACAAGCAATTTAGATAAGGAGTTTTCTTGATTTTTCATTGTATGTTAGGAATCTAGAAAAAACAATAAATTTGTTGCATGTTTTAATTTTGTAATCTTTTATCAATCCATGTCAGATTTGAGCATTTATAATCTTTGATTTTTTATAAAAAACAACTTAATTATTTTACTAACATATTCTCTAACTACCTAAGTCCCCAAATTATTATCTTTCTGCAATTGATTTTATGATGTGTTACATATAAAACATGTCTTAAAATGCCAAAAATAAAAAAAATATGTTCTTTAAATTATAAACTAGAATATTTTTGTCAAATAGATGCCCTAAAAATTATCTAGTTATATGCCATAAACGTTGAGCAATGAGCAATGGATCGACCTACATTTTTTTTTCAATTTAATAGGTTTTTGCTTATTCTCTCTAGCTTTTTCTCACACTTCATCTTGATTAATCAGTTGGTTTTTCTATTTCCTTTTAAACCTTGCCATATTCCCACTAGAAAAAATAATAATATAAAAATTACACAAAGAAAAATTATTAAAAATTTGGTATACCACTGGATGTTTCCTCTTCCAGTGGATGTTTCATCTTCCAAAAATATTTTCGTTTTACAATTTATAGAAACAAGAGAATTTTTTTTTTTTAAACACCACTGTGTTCTAAAGTGGGACACAATCTTCGTGGATTCACCCTTTCTCTTCATTGAAAGTGATATCCATGGCTTCGTAAGAGACTCTATCACATTCTTTCCTGCATTAATTCTTTTATTCATCAATATCTTTCTCTTTTGATCCAGCAGTGATTTTGTAGTTTCGCAATTTTGTCCACAAAGTGTGACCTCTACTCACTAGTCGGTGTAGCCTGTTGAACTTGTCACGAAGTGATTTTGTAGTTTCGCAATTTTGTCCACAAAGTGTGACCTCTACTCACTAGTCGGTGTAGCCTGTTGAACTTGTCACGATCGTGGATGAGCATAGGTGCAAGTAGATTTGTGACAGTTTTCATACATGCCTCCACCAGTACTTAATTCTATATTTTTTTTTTCTAATTTTGTTTATTTCCTTTTACACTGCTCATTATTCTTCTCTTTTCGCATTTACTTGTCATATTCTTCTCTCAATTCCTAGGCTTGCAATCATCGAGTTTGGCGCGGCAAAATGGCTCTCACCTTGGTAAGTTCATTACTCTCATCGATAGATATGTCTATGATTCATAACTGTCTTGTCAAGTTTCAAGGAAGCAACCTTCTAGCTCGCTTCAGACCCCATCATGGATACCATCATATCACGCTTCTTTCCTTGGATACCATCATTCGACGCTTCTTATCCTTGGATACCATCATTCGACGCTTCTGTCCACAGATTCTCCTGTGCCTTCTAGGATAATCCATATGACTTTGTATCTTTGGCATTTATTCATCGATCTACTCAAAATTAATGGGCATAAGCTTTCTTTTCATTGTTAGCTTTGTCCACTGACAGAATTTAAGAAAGCAGCCATAACATGAAAATTACACACAAAATAATATTGTATTACTATATCAAATCCCAAAATACAATAGGTATATGTAGCTGGAGTTAGATCCAACCAATTCTAAACATAGGTATGGAGGTTAAGATAGTATCTCAACAGCTCCTACAAAATCTCAAACCAACTCCAAACCAATCCCTAAATTAATCATTAATTCTAACACCCTCCCTTAATGATTACATTACAAATAAACCACATATTACAATTCTCAAATCACAACATAGATCTCTGTCTGATCTGGTCTTCATCAGCTCCTACACCCACTCTGATGCCCCTGGACTACGCTCTTTCTCTTCCTCTTCTTCGAGCTTACCATTCAACTCATTTAAAGCATAAATGTTTCAGACCATCATTCATGAACTTGTACAATGGACAATTTGACAACTCGCTCATCTGGGCTTCCATGATAAAAGATGTCAATTATTGATGCATTCTATGAACATGCCTCCATCTGTCGGATTTTTGCTTTCGTCTATCCTTCAGTGTCTAGAAGAGTAGTTTGGATACGGAATGTCCTCAACATTCAATTATACAAGGTGACTTCCAATAAAAACAATTGTTCTTGAAACCGGGGCTGCCATTATATCAAGATACAAAAGTTCCTATTTTTACATAAACACTTACAAAATTTTACAAACCAAAAAACATGTAAAATATATAACATTCATCCAACAATTACTAACTATACTCAAAATTTCAAATAGATCGATTCACATAACAGATTAATACTTTCCTGTTCCCTTTCCCGACTTCTGGGTATCCTAGTCAAAGGAAGAAGGTAAAAGATTCAATAAGTTGAATCACTTCATATTCCAATCTTCATTTCCATAGATATATGAGGGAAAATGCCTCCTGCTGGATAAGCAAGAAATTCATTAACTGTGATCGTTTCTTCAACGCAGTAAACAAGAGATAATAATTCTCTCATCTTTCTCAAAATGAACACCAACAATAACCTGCCCTGTGAGGACGAGGATGATGAAAGGCCTCCCTTCGCCTATATCTCAACACGTTGATCTATTGCACCGATCCGCCTCTTAAATATCTCATCACGTGCCCTTTCTTTTTCTGCATGGAAAAGCCTTTTCTCTACGGGAGTAAGGCGGCTCACTCACAAAATAATTTAATTGGCACACATAAAAACTTTCACCCAGAAAATAAACTCACTGAACTATCTACTCTCCTACAGTAGTGGTTTGACAATCATTGCTCTCATATTCCAGCCCCTCTGGTGAGAGAGTCAGGGCTGTTCTAGCTCTGATACCATGACAAAATTGAAGAGAGCAGCCATAACACGAAAATTACACACAAAATAATATTGTATTACTATATCAAATCCAAAGATACAGTAGGTATATGTAGCTGGAGTTAGATCCAATCAATTCCAAACATAGGTATGGAGGTTGAGATAATATCTCAACAGCTCCTACAAAATCTCAAACCAACTCCAAACCAATCCCTAAATTAATCATTAATTCTAACATCCACCTAGTCCTTTAGTATAACATTACAAATCCAATAGATAATATCCCTATTCTACAGGTGGGTGTGCATATCAATGCTGTGGAAACCACCAATTGTGCCTACTCCATCGTTGATATCTTTATCAGATCCATCACAGTTTGGACTCGGTCATGCTCTTCATCCATGTATTCTATTGTAAAGAAGGTCAGCGTGATCTCCAATACAGGTTCTCACTAGTCGACAAAATGGATATGCACCCCTTGACTAGAGTTTGTTGTAGATTCCTTCCTCATCTCAAATGCAAACCCTAAACCTTTGGAATGCAACACAACACTTGTGTCATACATGCCCTCTAGGAGAAACTGAAACATTGTGAACCCCTAAGGTAAGCTTGATGGAGTCTTCTCAGAGTCCTCAACGGTTAGGGATCTTTGGTACTCCTTAGTGATCGTTGCTCTTCTTGATGGATTTACTAGAGGGACAGATCCGATCCTTTTGCCAAGAAATTCTAACAATATGCATGTTTTTGTTTTAGTCAACAATTGAGCTACCATCTTCAGCCTATCCATTTTCCTTATCGGAGTCAGTGCCAACTTTTAATCTTTGTGCAGAGTACTGGGTTGTGTCTCAAGCAAAACATTGATCTCCGAAGTAATCAGCTGCAATCTATGATCTCTCATCCTATGGTAAATAAATAAAAGATGTATCATGGGGCAAGGGCATCGAAGTACCAACCGTGGTACTGGCCAATTCTAGAGGTCGGTTGAATTCTTATGAATCTGAATCTTCCACAGTTTCTTAGATCAATGCAGTCGATGCAACTCGCCACGATCTCCAAGGCAGTTTATAGAGATTTGGATGTCTATGAAGTATCCTTTAGCTGTGTAGTTATTGTGGTACTTGGCACTGCTCCTTCACCAAAAACATTCTTATGTAGGGATTGCTGTAGTAGCTGCAACAAGCTTGCAAAGACTTGGTTCGATTCCCCAAATGAAGTAGAGCTTATGACTGCCCCTTGATTGACTATGCTTTGCCTTGAGTTAGGATCGCCACTTTCTTCACATCTAAGGCTCTTGGTACTGGTTTTGGTTATTCAATCCTCATCCTCATCCTCATTTATGGGTTGAACCTCCAATCTACGAATTCTCCTGGTGTAGTGACAACCTCTACTTCCTCCTCTTCCTTGTCGCTAGACTACTATGTTCATTGTTTTCTATCTCTGTGTTTATTGTGACAATTTTACTATTTCCCTGTGTCAATGCATCTTTAACTTTAGTAAATTAGAAGCACATTATATTTGGCTGATAAATTCTTAAATGGGTTACTTTTAATATCAAACTTTAACGATTTCATAATATTTCGCAATTCTAAGTTCGTTTTTAAAATTTTCTACAATGTGTTTACGAATTGCAATTAGCTCTGCCCCTATAATTCCCACCCACAACCAGAACTAGATTTCGGATAAACGGATATGGATACGACTCACGAGATAGTGGTAGAGATACTTCCCTTGGCTTTGTCCCCGCATCTTTGCAACAGGCGGATCTGTTACCTAAAGTATCTGGTTTTAGGGGAGATGTTGCCGAGGAGAGAAAAGACTGAATACAATAATTGCAACTGACGTCACCTTTGTTGAGGGACTTCAAATGGGGTCTTGAATAAGCTTGTTGAAAATATTAGTTACAAGTGGGTGAGCTTTAAGTTTTGCCTACTCAAGTTTCAAGTTTGTGAGCTCTACTTTTAAGACAATTCAGTTTTTTCAGTCAACAAGTAGGTGAGTTATTTATTGAGCCGATCTTTATCTTTCTTTTTTGAGCTCTAGTAAGTAGATAGAAATCAGTCGTATTTACTTCGTCTTAAATGTTTGAGTCAATTAGCTTCTATAGGAAGTATGAGTCTTATTCTATATATGTCTGAGTCTATAGTCAGTGGATATAGATACACAAAATAGAAAGAACAGAGTCGATAGTTAGCAATAGAAACAGCTGTGAGGATTTAAAGAAGTTTGAGAGCTCAAGCTCTAGTTTTGTAAAGGTTTTGCATAAGTTGTTGGAGTCCAAGTTCGACACAATATTGTATTATGTATTAACGCTTAGTGCCAAAGTTCTTAAAATATATAAAGTATTTTGCGTGTTGACAAATTCATGACTATTTATAAGTTATGTTTTATTTTTGAGTTCATGTGTTAAAGTATAGCACAATGTTGTTTCTGCGTCAAGAAATTATTTTTTTTAGTGTTATTATTACAACGCACATTAAATCGTCGAGTTTTTGAACTGCGTGGAAAGTCTTGAGTGATCAGTGATGAAGAATTTCACTATGCAGTAATTGTAATTGTGTTGCGTAAAGTTTGTCTCTGCATTGTAGATCCGAGATTTACTTCAAATATGCAACCTCCCACTTTTACTCGAAAGAATTGTGAGTTATGGTCCTTGACCATGAAGGAATTATTTCAAGGTTAAGATGTATGGGAGACAATTGAGAATGGTTATTTTGGAACCAATAGATTAGGCAGCTTACAATGCTCTCACACAAGCTGAGAAGGATGCTTTGAAAGATCAAAAGAAGAAGGATGACAAGGCATTGTCTTACATACCTCAAGTCATGCACGAAAGCATACTCCCAAGAGTTGCATCAACAAAGCAAGCCAAGCAAGCATGGGACATACTACAAACCTCTTATTAAGGTATGAACAAATTCAATAATTCAAAACTACAAATTCTTAGACGAGATTTTGAAAATCTGTCAATGAAGGACTCTGATATAGTAGATTAATTTTATACCCATGTCGTTGGTCTGATTAATCGGCGTAAGAGTCATGGAGAAACCATAGAGGAAAAAATACTTATTGAGAAGGTAATTAGGAGTCTTCCTCTGAAATTTGATACATTTGTTGTGACTTTAGAAGAAGACAAAGATCTGAGTTAGTTTAGTCTAGATGAACTGCAAGCCTCCCTCATTAATCATGATCACATATTAAATAGGTCAAATATGTCATTAGAGAAGACATTTTACATGCATTCATCTATAATCTATGGAAGACGAAGGGGGAGAGATAACTCTAGAGGCAGAGGAAGGAGTTATGCTAGAGGTGGACGCAGTAGCAGTCCTAGAAATACTGGTGGAAGAGGTCAAAATCCAAATACCAGTCAGTCAAGTAATCAGAAATTTGATAAATCAAAGGTTCAGATCCATTACTGTAAAAACTATGTACATTATGCATATGAGTGCAGGAAGAGATAATATAATCAAAACAAGGAAGGCCAAGATCATTCAAACAATGCAAATAATCCCCCCAACCCTATGTTTATGGTGCGCGCTAAAGAAATGCCTATAATTTCCCGATTTGAATGCAAAGTTGATCAAGAAAGTCCATGTGACATATGGTATCTAGATTCACATTGTAGTAATCACATGACATGAAACTTAGAATTATTTTCTAGTTTGGATCAGTGAGTCCAAACTGAAGTTACACTTGGAATAGATATCCAAGTCGTTGTGTTAGACAAAGGAAATATTAACATTTTAACTAAGTAGTGGGAGAAAAAATCTATGCCTGATGTATATTATGTTTCTGGATTAAAACATAATTTGATGAGCACATGAAAACTATTACAGAAACGATATAGAATCTATACGAAAAATAATCACTGTGTGATTATGGATAGATATCCAAGCAATCAACTTCTTGCAAGAATTCAGATGACAAGCAACGTAATGTTTCCATTAACAACATTGAAGCCAACTATGAAGATAAAAACAACGCAAGTTGTCAGTGAAGCAAAATATGTGCAGTCTGACACTGCATTTCAAGAAGAAAGTCAAGAAGTAAGTGCGCACAATTCCAAGGAAGGAAAAGTAAGTGCACACAGTTTTAATTGAAAAGAAGACAGTGATACAGAAATACAAGAAACATTCCAGTATGAAGTGCAGGATGATTCTCAATTATGGAATTTCATATTTGGACACTTAAACTTTGGAGGTCTGAAGCTTCTACACACAAAGGATATGGTGAAAGGTTTTCCATTAATTGAAAAACTAGAAAGAATATGTGAGGGTTTCATCTTTCGAAAGAAACATGGAGAATAATTTCTAGTTGGCAAGTCATATAGAGAAACATATCCACTGGAAATTTTATATTCAGATATTTGTGGACCAATTCAAATACTATCTATAGGGGGAAGTTCATATTTTCTTACATTTATTGATGATTTCTCAAGAAAAAAATGGATTTATTTCCTAAAAGATCAATCTGACGCATTGGGTTGTTTTCATAAATTCAAATCCCTTATGGAGAAGGAAAGTGGTTGTTACATCAAGGTTCTAAGAACTGACAGAGGTGGAGAATATGTGCCAAGAGAATTTCAAAACTTTTGTAAATTTTATGGCATTTACAAGAGGCGGAGAAGTGCATGGAATAAGGACTCCTCGTGGGATTTCCATATATGCTTAGGCAATTAGTGGGCATCACCTTTTTTGTTGTGATGCCTTTGATACCCAATAGGATCCTTGGATTCAAGATGTTTGGATTTACTATAGAGATGCACAAAGATGTACTTGTAGAGGAATGGTCCCCCGTGGAATATCAACAAATTCAAACTATCATTTGAGAGGAAAAGATTTCAATATTGATATCAATGTATCTCTATGAAGCTCTTCAATGGCATCTAAATCGCATCACATAGAAAATAAAGAAAACAATTTTTCAATGGCATATAGGGATTAACAATGTCTTACATATTCCTATAGTGATTAACAACTTATAACCTAATTTAAACTATATATATTGGATTGATTATGGTTCTAAATGCATTTGTTGTGATGTGAAATAAATCTTATGGGATTGATTATGGTTCTAGATGAATTTGTTGTAATGTGAAATAAATCTTATGGGAAGGTGATTGCAAGGGGGTGTACGGAAGGGTAATTTATAATTTATGTGAAAATGAATGATATTGTGAAATTTTATGATGTGCAGTGATTTGGAATTATGAATTTCAGCATGATAGTGCATGAAAATGAGAGAAATTGATGAAGGTGGTGGTGATTGGATATTTAAATTTACAAGTGCATTTTCTATTTAGTATTTGCAAATGTTTCTTTTTTTGGAAGTGACATTAGTTTTCCTTGACAAAGGGAGGTGTCTATAGATCTTAAGAATGACTAGATCTTGTGTAGATTAATATTGATATATTCTTAAGAAAGTATTTTGTTGTACATAGCATGTGGTGCAATGGAAAAACATGATCATTTTTGCTCTATCCATTTCAGTTCAAATATCACTAGCAATGTACCAACACTCTCACTCTCATTAATTGTGGGGTGAAACAAGCACTCCATTGGAAAAACTAAGTAGTGACAATAACAAAGAATATTTCTCTAAAGAATTCACATTTTTTAAATATAATTGAACATATTATGATCTAATAATAACCAAAAACATATCCAACAAAATAGGCATGTTATAAAAAACCATAATAAGACTTTTTAAAAGTCGCAACAATAATATATGTTCAAAATAAGTTTCCCACTAAACTAGTACTTTCCATGACTCTATATGAGCGTGAGAACACACAAAAAAAAAATGTATTGTGTTTGAAGGTGTTTAAGTACCAAGTTCTTAAGCCCATTTTGTAAAAAAGTGAGAGAGATTAATAAGATAAGATAGGCACAAAAAAAAATATATGCAAAGAAGACACCATGATTTATCATGGAAAACCTAAACCAAAAAAACAAAACCTAATAGATCTATTAGCCATGGCCAAATTGACCAAGTCATGCCAAAACCGACCAATCTCCTACAATGGAGTATCTCAATCCTTCAAATAGGATTCAACCCATCAAATACCATGGAAGAAACCATGGGTTACCGAAATCATGAGTTGTTAAACCCATCAATGACTATAATCTTCTACTCTATGATCGATTCAATATTAATGCAACATTATCCCCTTTAAATTTGACTTGTGATATTCTCCTACTCCCCTCAAAGTTTGTTTACTGGATCTTGGGAATACAACATGCACCCTTTCCTATCACATAGGTATATCGGGAATACAATATGCCTCCCTCATATCACCTAGGTCCACGTCTAGACTTTACTGATGAAACTTCAAACTAGGGGTATGCATGCCTAAGAATACAACATGCCCCCTCTCCTATCACCTAGGTCTACATCTATAATTTACCAATGAAACTTCAAATTGGGTATGCATGCCTAAATAGGTCTTACAATCATATGCCCATTTACACTTGAAAAATAAAATCAATTCCATACAAAATTGTCATGCCTAAATAAGTCTTACAACCATATGCCCATTTACACATGAAAAATAAAATCAATTCCATAAAAAAATATTAAAAGTGTGGAATCAAGAAGCGACTATTGGTTGCTTATTTCCCCGCATCTCTCTACTCCACATAGAGTGAGCCTTAACGATTGTTTTTTTCATCTTTGACTCTATGTCCATGTGCTTTCATCATGGTTCATAAATCCACGAGCCATCACTTTAATCCTCTTAAGGTCCCATGCACGTGACTTTATAACATTTTTCACCACACACTCCAAAGTTAAGCCCATTTCTCATTAGAATTTCATGGAAAAATCTCCATGCATGTGTGAATCTACAATACATTGATTCTGAACCCAAAAAACCAAATCAATACCTAATAGTTCTATTCTCTTTGGCCAAACCAAACTAATACGTAATAATTCTATTCGCTTTGGCCAGACCAAACCATATCAAAACTCACCAATCGATACATCTTATAATAAGTATCTCAAGCCTTTAAATAGTCTTCATTCCATCAAATACCATGAGAAAAATGGATTATGACAACCATGAATTGTTAAACCACATTGGTAAACCCATCAATGACTATTATTTTCTACTTTATGAGCTAATCAAGATTAACCCAACACATATCCCGATTAAGAAATCAATAAAGTTTGAGACCAAAAACATAAAGTGTATCTTCATTAAATTAGAATGTCAATTTTAGTACATAGTGTTAAAAAAAAGATTTGATTCATTTAATTGACTTTAAAAATATAATTTAATTTGAATTATGTAATTTATTTATATTATAAATTATTATATAATTATTAATTAAATATAATAGATATATTAC
>CBVK0100543504.1:0-17571 GCA_900067695.1 Picea abies | reverse complement strand
TCCATGGCATGTAAATTAGTTTCCTTTTTTATTTAAAATACTAAATTGCATTTTTTTTCAATTTAGATTATTGGGAGCAATTTATTAATTTAGATTGACTAAATTGGATTAATGTTAAGAAAAATGTAACATACCTAGACAAACGGTGGCAGTGGCGGTGGAAATATCCTCTCTTTCTTCCTCCTCTCTTCACATTATTTTCATAATGAGAAACACAAGCGCGATTTTGTGCACTATATGCACAAAATCGCTCTCGGGAGGTTTAAAAAAAATAATAGTAAGAACACGCACGTGTTATTAAGAGCACACACATGTTCCTAAGAGAAAGCATGCATTATTAAGAGCGCACACACGCTTATACTGCTTAACCTACGTGGAAATCCAAGTGGAGGCTCAGCCACGACCGAACCTATAGTTGTAGGAATGCATGCGCATTCTTTCGAGTGCGTGTTCTTAATCATTCCATTGCCACTTTTTTGGCCACCAAGTTCTTGCACTCACCCCTATGTTTATACATAATATCCTTCGAGCCCATTTTGGTTGAGTTGTGTCAATTGATGGAAAATGTTGGGTGAAAATCAAGGCATTATGACTTGGCATTGGAAATGATCCTAGAGAAATGTTGTTGGTAAACTATATTCTATCCTTTTTTCTTGTTTATGATCCAAAATGGTTTTATAATTTCAACTAGACATATGCCCCTTTTGATGGCTCATCACACTAATGCTAGTTATACAACTCATTCCCCACCTTAATCATGAGAATCATTTTACAAGTTCAACCCAACAAGGTTTTTCACCAAGAACTAAATACAAAGTAATACCCCCATGATCATCTTCAATAGCAATTCAATTCTTTGTATGTTTTTCTCTTTTACTCCAATCCAACTAAATTAGACTTTAATTATTCTCCCAAAGATGCAATTTTAGTTGTGTATTTAAAGAAAATTGGAGTTGTTAGATTAATCCTTGGCCTATTGATCTATAAATTGTTGTTGATATTCCATTGGAATAGTTCATCATAACAGATCTTGTATTATGTTGAAATATTTTATTATGCAAGTTTATTTCCTTAGATTTCATATTTATTAGCACTATCTTATTGCTCAATTTTATGAAAATACTTGGAATAAATGAAATGAAAGAATAAGCTAGTGTACACATCATCCACACAAATGAACACAATATGTATCCTAGGAAAGCTGAAATGGGACAAAACCCAACTAGAAAGTGAGACATATGTTCTGCTCTCTTTTCTTTAGTTATGAAAATGCAGATATAAAGAAAGGGGCACACAATATGGAATTTCCTTTGACATTGTGGCCTAAATAGTTGCTACTATGTGTTGAGGGGGATGGATTCCCAAGATTCAATAATAACGATTAAACACAAGGAAGAGGCCAAATTAGACTCTGCCCTATTTTATATGGAATAATCCTTCAGGTTCTAGCTTGGAAACCATTTGATGGGATTTATAAAATGTTTTAAAGAATTTGTTTTTATATTTTTTTGTTATATGTGAAACGAAGTAATTAGATCTAATCTAAAATTCTTTGAATTTTTTTTTTTTATCTCCAGAAGATAAATCTTGGAGATAGTAAGTGGAAATAATCATGTAACTTGATTATTATAAGAAATAATTTTATTTAACATGTATAGCTACAAAAATATTCTAGGAAACACAACTTAACTATTGCAGAAAGAAGAAACTACAAGAAAATCACATAATGATTTGTCATTCAAGAAATATTCATCTATAGGAACAATATTATATGTTTATATGTTAAATAATGTGTACAAATTATGAAAGTAATGGAAATGGATTAATAAAGAATACAAAATGATTTGCTAAAAATAGTGAAGCAAATATTCACATAATCATGCAAGATAACTTGATAGACTAGGAATTCTTACTAGACATATGAAAAATTCACTCAATAGAAGAGTAATCTACCATTCAAAACATTCCAAAACAAATCCTTAGAAAAAGGGTCATTGGCCCCAAAGAGAGCTTCTAAATTAATCTTTGAAGTAATTCTCAATACA
Source organism: Picea abies (assembly GCA_900067695.1). Taxonomy (NCBI): domain Eukaryota; kingdom Viridiplantae; phylum Streptophyta; class Pinopsida; order Pinales; family Pinaceae; genus Picea; species Picea abies. Next base: position 15,526 of record CBVK0100543504.1, on the reverse strand, counting down.
ATTCCTACCATCACCTTAGAGCCCAATAGCCCTTTCTAAGAGGTTGATTTACATATTTATATATAACTTGTCATAAAATTGGAATATAACCAAAAACATAATATCCATAAAAGCCACTAGGACTCAAGAGAATAGGTTGTTTCGGTCGGTGCATGCTCAACATCATATTTTCCTAGTTGTTCAAATAACTCATCAAAAAAGTCTTGATGAGTGAATACATGCTTTTCTTTGGGGACACTCAACGTTGTGATATCTTGATTCAATCTCTTGGTATACTTTTCTAATTTTGGAAAAGATTAATTTAGACGAGTTTCCACCCTCACTTCACTTATCAAAAATCATTGGAGGTACTTGTTCTCTAGTGAAGATATTCTCATGACCTCTACTTCACATTTGGTTGCTATATCCTTTAGTTCATTCAATATTTTTGAGGTTGGCCTGAAACCAAGGAGGGCCTAATCTAGGTGGATGCTAGCGGCCACCCACCTATTCCACTAATTCAGAATGGTTCCACATATTGTCTATTTTTCTATAGTTTTTTGAGTCCCAAACTTCAAGGGTCATTTTGAGGCCCCAAACGACATTTTTTTGGCTCGACAACACCTATCATGTATGTAAAGGAAAATGTTAGGATGAATAAAATGTGTACTCCTCGGCTAGACCTTTTCAATGGAGTACTGAGTGCCCTAGACGGATATTGTATGCAAAAGTTGTGCCCCAAGGAAGTTGATGTATCAACTAACCACATAAGGGCCCACAAATCTTTTGGTGTTTCATCTTCGGGGGTTGGGATTTTGGATGTTTAGGGTTTTCTCATTGATTATTTATGTTAAAATGTATTTTATTCCTCTTTGTAATCATCTTCTTGCAAATGACGTACCCATCACATCTCTATCTTCATAGATAAGTTACCATCATTCTAGCTAGCTTGTGTGCTTTGCATTTTATAGTCTTTTTTATTTCAGACAATCATTAATAGAATCTGAGTTTAACTATATTAATCTGTTTCTTGCAATATCTTAGTGTGTTTCATTGTTATATCCTTGACTTCATATCGTTCTCAATATAATCTTGATTAGGTCCAAATCTTGGAAACCTATTGTGTGAAGTAATATCTTCAATGAGATCCCATACTTTGATACACACCATCCATTCTTCATGAATTAGCCTTTGGGATCCTTTGACCAATTTTCCACAATATTTTGTTGCTTGTTCCATTTTGGATAATTCTTCTTTGGAAAAAATTATAATTCCATGGTCCTCATGACCTCGTCTCTTTTGAATTTGTTTGATGAATTCAACTTGACCTTGTACCTTTTCCTGTTTCTCCCTCCATATGGTATTTTCATTATTCTCACTTCCTACAATTCTAATACCTTGTCTATGAAATCCTCCTTGATATGTCCATTTACATTCATTATTCTCACTTCCTACAATTCTAATACCTTGTCTATGAAATCCTCCCTGATATGTCCATTTACATTTTCCTCTTCAAGTACTTCCTCAATGAACTTACTCACTACATCCTGAGCACCTTTATAATACTTCACTTGATTTTCTAATGTAGCAACTTCTTTACTTGTGTTGTCAACTTGCTCTTGTTTTCTTTTCCAACTCTAACTGTTAAATTTCCTCTTCTTCTTTTTTCCTTACCTTGGTTTTTATTTTTAATCCCTCCTCTTGTTTATGACTTAGTTGTTCATCTTGGATTTATTTTCTTTTAGCTTCCTGCTTGAGTCTTATTTCTTCAAGCCTCCTAGCTTATTGTTTTCCCTTTATATTTCTTTCCACTTTATCTAGCCTCATATTTAACTCATCAAAATTGTCATCTAAGGACATAGCATTAAAAGCTACTAAACTTGGGTTTTTCCACTCAATTTGGAGTTATTTCCAACTCACAGAATTTTCATAATGAATATCATCTTCCCAATGCCAATGTGTGTATGGCCAAGATAGGGATAATAAGTCATAGTGCTTGGTTGCAATCCATTTAGGGTCACGTCTTTTGAACTAGAAATGATGGAATCTACACTCAAGAATAGAACAAGTCTCATGTCTATCATGTCGTGTATCTTTAAAATAGTAATGACCCAAGCTAAAATTGTATGGAATGAAGATCTTTCTTTTGGATTCTTTTGGAAATGAAGTGTTGAAACCCTGCAACATCATTTGATAGACCACCTCTCCCAAAACCAGTCTATTTGGTAAATATTTGGGTAATAGATGTGTCATTACATATGTTCCACAAATTCTCAAGTAGGTGAAATCCTCTTGGAGGTACTAGTTGCCATTGTACCCAATCAATCTCATAGCCTCTTTTGTTACCCTTGGGCACTCTTTGAAAAATATAATCCTAGAAATCGATGATAAAAAATGAACACAAGTAGCAAATTAATGCTTATTATATTTATTTTCCCATAAGATATGATAATAGGCATGCACTAAGGATTTTGAAATGTGACAACTAAGGTTGATACCTCTAAATAAATTAGTATCATAGACCACATCCAAAATATAAGATGCCATATAGAATGTCAGAGCTAATCCCAGATTTTATTTTCTTTCTGTGCTCTCTTGAACATCAAGTTACGTTGATAAGAAAAAATGGAAACCCAATTGAACAAACTACCCATTGTAACTACTATGTATGCTAATGTTACCCAAACATCCTTGAAATCCACACAATAACTTTCCCCATATATTATATCTATCAAATCCATAGCATACACATATGGTTCTTATAGATTGGTAATGGAGTAACTACATCAAATTTATGGAAAACTTCTTTTGTATTCCCTCCATCATCTAGGTAAAATATTTTTGAAATCATATTTCTCATGGAATTTCTCTACAAAGAGTTTAACCATATCTACCTCAAGATTTGGTATCCTATAGTATTTTTTAGATGAACTACTAGAAAATATCCCACACATCTACCTTCACCATTAATAATAGTGTTACTTCCTAGGTTGGTATGATTAATAACCCATTCAATGGCTTTAGAACAGGTCATGATGAGTGTCCTCGCTACAACAAAATGAAAACAATACTTTATGATATTGATGCATACCTTATCATCATCTTCCCTTATTTCAGGTTCATTGTGAGTAATTACTTCTAAGTATTCTTCCATATGAAATTGTTGATACATTTCATTTCATCCAGGGACAGGAGCTTGTGTACCTAGCGTAGATTCAATATCCTTATACATGGGTTTTGGCTATTGTTCCTCTAACGCAGGTATTTGAAATATAGGACCACACTCCTCATATGAAGTTTCAATTTTTGTTGGTTTCTATTGGAAAGTTTTAGTTGATTCCTCGGTTTTCTTCCCCTTAGGGGATTTCATAGGATTTCTTACAAGCATTCTCCTTGGATGCATTTTACCTGAATTAAAGGAATAATATAAACATAGTAAAAGAAGAAATCATGTCCATACATAAAAATTTCCCACATTGGAGTATTATATTCAACAACACTTTATCTAATTTGAAATGAACAATAAACTGAGACAATTTTCCATACCAATTGAAAATGAATTTAAGCGAAACTAAGAACACATAACTAGGAATTTATCCCACCAAAACATTAACAATCCATCCCAATACTAGCTTTCTATATAAGAGGCATATCTAACTGAATTTAAATGATATAAGGTTTATGAGCATACATGTACTAGTGAACTGTGAATGATGTGCAATTAAAACAAACAAATGGTAGAGAACACTATTAAATTTTCCATAAACACTAATTCACTGCATGTAGGGGTAAAGAAACCATGAAAAATCCACACAAAGGTTTTCTTTATCTTCAATTATTGAGCTCTACTAATAGGCCAAGTTGACAATCCTGAAACTTCTTATCATTCTAGCCTTTGATAATGTTCTAGGCTCATCATGGATGTTGATGTAATACCATTGCATTTAAATAGAATACTTATCATTGAGATATTGTTGCACTAACGTATGAACGTTTATAATTTGATAATTGTTTATTGGGATTCATTTAAACTTTCTACAAGTTCCAGAGGTTTTGGCAACCTGAGACCGCATCGTTCATTCACCACATACCATCACATAGATGCTTACAATTTTTTTTTTATAACAAAAAGAAAATAGTTTCATTGTTTTTGCTTCTATCCTCCCAACCATTGTTCAATCCCATGGTTTCTTTTCATGATAAAATTACAAACCAAGGTAATAAATTTAGTGTGGAAGAAGTTAGGACGCACTTTCTTGAAAGAGTGATTAGGATTCTAGTTGCTAACTAGGTGAATGTTTGTGTGAAAAGTGAAGTCTTTATTTTATTTTATTTTTAAATTCAGAACACACCAGAATTCCAATGACATAACAATATAACTATAACAAATAACAAAAAACTTGCAACTATTTTGACCTCGTTTTGAGGTATTAACAATGTATTTAACACTTTCAGGATTTCTTTATTCTTATGAGGTGTTTTATCTTTCAACATATTTATGATTTCCAAGATGGTTAAATTTTCATCGATAGTGTGTCAAAATAATGATGTCATGTTACAAAAACATGTATTCATCAACAAGACAAATGGTCACCATGATAGTCATAATGACATCGAAATAGTTTCTTAATACCAATTTAATATCACAAAAATGCATGTTCATCATAGTTCCATGTGGTCTCCAAAGTGTGTGAGAATTGAGACGATAAACTAACGAGTGAAAATTATGATGCGATTGCAATGAAATTAATCCTACAATAAAAAATTCCATCTTTTGACATGATGACATCAAAGATAGTGTAAGTAGAGTGTCATAATTCACACCCAAATGTAGTTTTGGTGCATGGATAGGTGGGTGACTAAAGAGGTCGACAACCTAACTATTACAACTCTTCTTATATATGAACACCACATGAAATTTTTTAATGTATGATACCTACTTAACATGTACCTCATCTTGGATCTTGGATTGGGAGTTGACAAAGATTAAAGGATGATGTATGTGTGTAGGACCATTTTTTTCCCAGTAGATATAGATAGTGTCTTCAATGTTTAAACTATGTATTAATGCATAAATATACTTTTCATAAGTGTCGTAGTTGAGTTTGGAGTTGATAAAATTTCTAAATGATAACCACTGAATGGCCTCCCTATTTAATTATAGCTTCAATGACATGTTTGGATGCATCACATTTAATTCAAAGGGATATTAGAGATTCAGAAGTAGAATATTGAAGCTAAATGTAAGACATTATTCCGTTGTTGAAAGGTAGAATTGATCACTGGAGTATAATGAAAGTGGCATTGATTCGAAAAATAATGCAAGGGATGTGCCATCTTAGACAATTGAAAAATGAACTTGTGATAGAAATTCACTCCACCTAAGAAACTTTTCAAACTAGTCATGGAATGTGTTGGCACCTCAAGTTCTGATGGTTCATCACACTTTTCATGGAATCAGTCGGTCGAGCAGACAACCAACAAATGGAAATAGTTGGTTAGGTGATCGAACAGAATTTTACATCAGTCATTCGAGTAATCGACTAGCCTGTCAGTCGGACAATCGACTAGAAATCGAAGATAGTGGGTCAATGGATCGACCAATCGAGAAATCGACTAGAAGTAATTGAATGCATGGATTGTGGGGTCGAGCTAACTTGACTAGCCGACTAGACAACATAGATTTGATAGAGTCAACTCTAACAAATAACGACTAATGTGGACAAGATATTCCTAATTTCAAGGAAGTTAATTAGATATTGAGAGTGTAAATAAAAGACCTGATGTGTCATTATCAACGTGTTGAAAATGCAATTCAATATTTTCAATATGCATTGTGATTTTCTTATCACAATGCACTATGCTTAAGTGTTGTAACAGTGTCTTTAGACACCACCGATATTCTGTGAAGTTATTTCTCTTTAATTATTCTGTAAACTATATTATTTGTTTCACACATGGTTACACTCAATCCTCAACATGGTATCAAAACAATTGGTTTAGACCTCACTTATTGTTTTCAAATCTTGTTGAGTCAAATATGTTAATGATTGACTCTGGGTCAATGTTTTTTTTACTGTAACTTATGCAAACCGATTATATTTGTTAGATATCAAAGACGGCTTCGAAGATTGATACAGTTATTCTGAATGCATCAATTTGTCCTATATAGGAACCACATATGGAAACCTTATTGAAGATTAAAGGACTTTGGTAGTATACGAAGAATTCCATATCTGATGGACGACTAGATGAAGTTCGTTATCAACTAAAAGAAGGATGAGGCTATGGGGGTCATCACAACCTATATCTCATAAGAGATTTAGTTCCATACTAGTGGAATCAACTACCCCCATCAAATATGGAAGAAGTTGAAGTCCTTATTCGACAAATTCGATAAAATTCATGTCATGTAGTTATAGAAAGAGTTGATATCTCTCGATCCTCATTCCTTCGACATAATTGAGGACTATATAGCAAATGTAAAGGAGATATAGTTGAAATTAGGTGAATGTGGAAAGAATTGTGAGAAGAAATATGGAAAACTCATCAATATGGTCCTAATGAATCTGAGAACACCATTTGACATATTCATTTTGACATTCATAACCAACTAGAAAACACAAAAATAATATGTTAAGGATTATACCTTTGAAGTTTTATGCAGCTTATTGATTAATTATCAACAAATATTGCTTGATGAAAGAAATCTTGGTGGAAAATATCAATATCACTTTCTCATGGGAAAGGGAAAGGTGAATCACAAGGAAAGAGGATGGCTTGATACCCCTATACACAGATCAGAATTCCTCAACTAGAAAACTAAAGGGAGGACTGATGAACCATGAAATAATTGAAAGAAGAAGACATGTCAGTATTGTGGAAAGACTGGACATGTGGAGAAATTCTACTACAATAAGAGAGAGGACTTAGAGGATAAGGTCAGGTGAATTGAAGGCACTGTGTCATTTGTTCATTGACTTTATGATAATTTCGCCTTCTAAGTTAGAACTTCTAAAGAATCTCTTTCTCATTCCATGCAGAATGAATGGGTAATTGATTCTATATGCACTCATCATATGGATAAGAATGCTTCCTTTTTCACGTCCTAGGATAATTATGTGTAGTGGAAGATCTATGTTGCTAATGAATTTTATCTTGACATTGCTCATCATGGTGATGCTCCTTGTTGACATGGAAAGATTGTTGACGTCTATCATGTGCCATATCTAAGTGTAAATTTTCTGTTCATTTCTCAATTAACATAGGCATGTAATATTTTGGAGTTTTGGCCAGATCCATTCTTTGTCTGAGATCTAAAAGATGGTCAGTCTATTGTCATCAGAGGGTTTCTTGACCCAAAGGACAATTTGTAAAAGTTTTGTGACTTGACTCGACATGAATTTGAATCGACTACTCTCATTGCTCACACTAATGAGAGAAGTTGAATTTGGCATGAAAAACTCAAACACCTAATTTTTTTAAGACTATAGTCATTGGAAACAAAAAATATTGTTTCTCATCTACCTAAATTTTTTCCCCATGATGGAGTTTATCAACAATGTGTGTTGGGTAAGGATCATCAACTACCTTTCGACTATAGAAAAACGTGGTGATCATAGAACATCCTGGAGCTGGTTCACAATGATATTTTTTGCATCAATCTACCTTTCTTAGTAGGGGCTAGGTATATTTTGCCCTTTATTGATGATCTCTCTAGATTCACTTGGGTTTATTTCCTAAGAAATAAGAATCATGTCTTTGAAAAGTTCAATGGATTTAGGGCCTTTGTTGAGAATCAATGTGGTCAATGCATCAAGTTCATGGTGGTGAGTATGTGAATCGACCTTTTGAAGAATACCTTGCTCAATCTAGTATTGAATGGAAGTAGTTAGCCCCTCATACTCCTCAATAGAATGTTTTTGTAGAATGCAATAATCAGACATTAGTCGAAATGGCTAGATATATTTTGTAGCCCAAATACTCTCCTCCTCACTTCTACGTTGAAGCTATTTATTGTGAAAACTATCTCTTCAATCGTATTTCAACTTGAGTTATCAATTCTATGACTCTGAGTGAAAGATGGTGTGGAATAAATCCCTCATTCAACCACCTCCACATTTTTGGATGTGTTTTTTAGGCTCATATTCCAGATGTTTGCATAATTAAATTGGATGAAAAGAGGAATGTTTGCATTGTGATGGGATACTCTAAAGAGTTTAAAGCCTATTGACTATTTGACATTGTCAAACGACGAATCATTATCAAAAGAAATGTGTGGTTTGATGAGAAGTATTTGAACATTAAGTTGTTGGAAGCTTCCTTTAGTTTACTATAGGATGGTCCCTTTGATGTTGTTTCTGACAATGGTTCTCCTGGTTCATTTTTCATTCCTTTGACTGGACAATCAAAATTTTCTCCTCTTTCAATTGGCTCGTTGACCATTTTTATAGAGACGAATAGTCATTCGATTTATGTTTCAACTAGTCGTCCATCTCCTTTGACTGAAATTGTTCCTTATTTTGATCGTCCCTTTGTAGTAGATATCAGTTCACTCCCTTCTTTCCTACCTAGAGAGGATGTTAATATGATTTAATTTGTTGGTCCTAATATTGGTGATATTTATTCAAGCCAAAAACCTCATAGTCAAAAGCAACATGCTAGTGTTTCTTTGATGACTCATGTTCTTGAAACTTGTGATCATTTGCCTAATCATATGCATACAGACAACCTAAATGGCTAAAGGTTATACATACTGATATGGAATCTCTTATGAAGAATCACACTTGGGATTTAGTTCCTCGACCTCAAAGGAGGAACATTGTGAAATGTTGATGGATCTACAAGACCAAATTTACCTTTGAAGGTGTTGTTGAGCATCATAAAGCTCATTTGGTCGTGAAAGGATTCTATCAACAAGAAGGCAATGACTACACTAAGCATTTTCCCATTGCAAAGATGAATTATATTCGAATGATTATTTCCCTTGCTATTCATTTTGGATGTTTGATACATCAAATGGATGTGAAAAGTTATTTCCTTCCTGGCGACTTATCTAAATAAATTTTCATGGAACAACCTCCTATTTTTTTGACAAATTCTACTCTTGTTTTTCGACTTCGAAAGTCTCTTTATGGTTTGGAGAAAGCTCCCAAAGCTTGGTATGATAAGATCAACCATTTCTTTCTCCATCTTGGTTTCAAACAATGTGAATCTGATCACAGTTTATATGTACTCCATACTCATGGACATACCTTGATTATTGTTGTATATGTTGGTGACCTTGTAATAAATGGAAACTACATTGATCTCATTCTTATATTGAAGAAACAACTTGTTGACTCCTTTGACATGAAATATATTGGTATTCTTTTCCATTTATAGAGTCTTCAAGTATTACCTCTATATGATGGTTTATTTATTTCTCAATCTCAATATGTAATGTATCATTTGAAAATTTTTAATATGGAAGATTGTAAGCCATGTGCTACTCTTCATTCTAGATTTTAGCTGAGTAAAACCTATCAGTCTCCCAAATTCGATGCTACTCTTTAACGACAACTAGTCAACATTCTTATTTATATCACTCACAATCGACCTGCATTTCCTTTGTTGTTAGTGTGGTTTCATGGTTTATGCAGGCCCCCAGAGAAAGCCACTAGAAATTCATCAAAATAATTGTTTGTTACCTCAAGGGTACCACTCATCTTGGTATCAAATATTGTCAAAGTTCATATTCATGAATTGACTTCATCGAATCCAACTAGGATGATCAGAATTCCACCTCCGGTTATGTTTTTCACTTCAACACTAGACCATTGGATTGGTTGTGCAAGAAACATAAATTAATCTCTCTATCAACTGCAAAAGATGAGTATCGTGGCATTGTTAATGGAGGAACAAAGGAAGTTTGGATTCGTCGAATATTGGGTGAACTTGGGTTTCATGTGCCCACCTTGACTAGAGTCTATTGTTATAATCAAAGTGTTATTCAAGTTGTTGACAATCCTATTGCACACATTAAAATGAAGCATGTCGAGCTCCATGCTCACTATTTGAGAAAGTTAGCTCAAGTGAAGGTTGTCACTCTTGTTTACTACAGGATAAATGATCAGATTGATGATATATTTACCAAACCATTATCTAAAGCCAATATTTTCAAGCTCCAAACTATGCTTAAGATTTAGGAAGCTGTAATTATGGAGGGGTGTTCTACTTACTTAATTTCACCTCCTAAATATCTAGAGTCATGCGTTGATGGGGGGTTGTTGGAACCTCAGATTTTAATGGTTCATCACACTTCTCCTGGAATCATTTGGTTAGGAAGATGACCAACAACTGGAAATAGACGGTTAGGGATTGACCAAAAGTCTACATCAGTCAATCGAGTAGTCCACTAGCTTTTCAATCGGATAGTCGACTAGCGGTCGAAGACAGTCGACCGATGGATCGACCAGTCAAACAATTGATTGCAAGTTGGACACATGGATTTTTTAGTCCATCCATCTTGAAAATCTGACTAGACAGCCCGAATTTGACGGAGTCAAATCTAACAATCGATGGTTGTATGTGGAAAATATATTCAGGATTTCAAGGAAGTTGGTTAGATCTTGAGACTGTAAATAAAGAACCCAATGAGTCATTATAAATGTGTTGAAAATGCAAGTCAATATGTCTAATATGCATTGTGATGTTCTTATCACAATGTGTTGTGCTTAAGTGTTGTAATATTTTCTTTAGATTCCATTGATATTCTATGAATTTATTTCTCTTCGATTATTGTGTATATTCTGTTATTTGTTTTACACAAGATTACACCCAATCCCCAACAGAATGGAAAGTTCACTTCAAGATGGAATTTAGATTGCAAGGCTCAGGTTTGACGCCTGTAACTAAAATCATGAATTCCAAATAAGACATTGATGTCTACCCATAAAAAAAAATTAAGATTTACCTAAAGTTTATTAGCACATGATATGTAAAGAAATTAGTGGAGATGCTAGACATGGTCATCCCAAGTCTAGATGAAGATAAAAATGTTATCAATATAGACAAAGAAAAAGCACGCGAGATATGATAAAAAAATATCAATAATGAGTCTTGTGAAAGAGACCAAGGAATTGTTGAACCCAATGGACATAACCAACTCCTCAAAGAGGTTGAACTACTCTTAAAGGTCATTTTCCAAGAATAAAAATCATTCATATTCATCTGATGATAACATGATGTCAAATCCAACTTGGTGAAGTAGTAGGATCCAACCAAATGATCCAACGACAATGAATATCTATTTTTTACAGTGAACTTATTCAATTATTAATAGTATATCACCAACTGCTATGGCTTGGGACTCCTTGGGATTGATAAATGTTTGTGATTAACATGGTGAGGTGCTTGTTTTAATTATTCTTATTTCGAAAAGTGTTTATATCTATTTGTCAATCTATATGCTCTCATTTAGGGAAAGTCAGTAACGAAGTGCATTGGGAAGGGAGGTGTCAAGCCATTGAATTACAACAATAAAGTATTGAATTCCATAGCTCAATTTAATTATTGACCACATTAGTGTACAAACTCTAGAGGTGATGTGAATTATGTATGCAAGCCACAAATATGAAATATGAATCCATTTAAAATTAAGATATCAAAGATCCGTAGATATTTAATTTATGATGTAGTAGTGAAGTACTTAATCATGTATGAAAAAAATCAACAAAGTTTAAAAATCTTAGATAGCTAACTCTTCTCTCTATATTTCCATGCAATTACTTGAAGTCAAAATGTGTTTTATATCATTCTCTAGTTAAATGAGGAAATTAGGAAAAAAAAAAAAACTTAGTTACAATCGATACATTCATTAATTGAAGCTGGATAGAGTAGAACATTTGTATACATATAAAACTTCGTCAAATGAGGAAATTAGGAAAAAAAAAAAAAAAAAAAACTTAGTTACAATCGATACATCCATTAATTGAAGTTGGATAGAGTAGAACATTTGTATACATATAAAACTTAGTTATTGTATGTACATTCACTAATTGAAGTTGGACAAAGAAATAAAATTTATACTTATTCAAATTAAAGAACTTAGAAAATCATATTGATCAAGTAATGCAATTAGAAGCTATGCTATGAATTTAAGCAAACTAAACTCAACAAAAATTTAAGAAAATAGAACTAAACTAAACTAAACAAAAACAAGGGGTTCATACTATCCTCCACTTGAGTGGGCCCTACCCAAGGGAGTCCCACAAACCCTATTATAACTTCCCAAATAAAAAATTGAGCCAAGCCTTTATTTATCAATAATGTAAGAACTACATAACAACTATAACTTCTCTATTAATAGTTGAAAAAGGAGTTCTAACAAGACTACACAAGATCAAAATGATGGAATGGGGATTGGAACCCAACTATACAATATTAAGTTATATTTATAGTGGAAACACTCTGGATTATTCAAGCGAAGAGATCCAATAGTTGTACAATTTATTCATTAAATCAACCATGTTTCCTATTTAACTAAACTCTCTCTCAATCACAACTAAATTTGGAAAGTATTAACGTGTCTCCCTAACTGAAATTATCCTACAATGTAGATGAGTTTGAAATTTAAAACTCCAAATGGATTGATAGATTTTTCCTGAGGCTTGATAGCCTACCTTTTCACCCCCATGGATTGTAGTGATGAGATTCCAAGAATATCCACTTTGGTAGTAGATCAAAGGACTTTGCAATTGTCACATGTGAATTGGCCACATGTTGAATATCAAAATTACATTGGTGATAGAACTGTAAAAGAATTACAATGATTGGTATACTATACTATATAGCATACCCTAAGTATCCAATAAGTTAGTGCACAACGTCTCAATTGGCATAATAGGCTCACATATTCAAGTTACATCATGTACTCATCACATTCCATTGAAACTAAGTCATAACACATTAATTCAAAGAGAAAATTTTAATCAATATTTAGATTGTCCATCAAGTACAAGTTTGGAAATGTTTAGGTATCCTAAGGGATATTATGCAATGATCATGAAAAAACTAGCTATGAAAGGATGAGTAGTTTTTGAAAATTGTGGGGCTCATCAAGAGGTATTGTGTATTAAATCAATTTCATTTTATCTATGACATGTAGGGGGGAAGTATTTTAGTTTGGTAAAAACATCTTGATAAGACATGAGAAAGGTTGAAGGGAGTCTAGTGGTTGGGAAGTTTGAATAGGTTTGGTTTCATGGATAAGGCAAAGGTGTAGGCATTTATAAAATACCACTTATTGGACAACATCATTTCTGGAAAGAGGTGAGATCTAAGATGTCAATGAGGAGTGAAATTGATACTTTTGTCCATCTTTAATGAGTGTGTAAGAGTTAGTGCAAGATACGTACTTAGAAAATCAATCAAATTGGTATGGCTTACTCAATATAAGGCTTACATAATCTAGGTGGGCGACATCACAAAGACCAATGTCCTGGAACTATGAAACAATACCAAAACTGACCTCACATTTCTAAGAAATAAATAAGGAGTCCACACCTTCATTCACCCAACCTAGGAAGTAAGGCTGGGAATGAGGATTCATGGGAGGAACCAAATTTTTGACAAGGGAAACAAAGACCGAATTATTTTGACTACCATTTTCAAGAATCAAATTAGTCATAAATCCTTGACTTAGTAGTTATGAGTAAATAAAAACTCAAAGTAAAAAGGTTTATAAGCTATATTCATGAGTATTATTTTGGAATCTATTTTGATAGGATTGTCAATATCAATCACATCATTAGGGAATGAAGAGGAGGAGAAAATGTATCAGGGTTCTGATAACAATGCATTAACACAACGTTGGCAATGGTGGGTACAACAAGCTAGAGTATTGTGAGAAGTAGATTTTATGAAAATTTCAATACTATCTAATTGGAGGGGGTGAATATAAATGGATGTTGAGGTCATGACAGAGAGGAAAATTCCTAGAGAAAACTGAGAAGGGGGACATAGGGGAAAAGGACATTTTGCAACTTCTATTTTACTACTAGAGAATGATAAAATGCTAGAGATAGAGATGATATAGATACCATGGCTATTTCATTGCACAAAGGAGGTAATAAACTAGAATTAAACTTAATGATAAGTATATTTTGGTTCATAAATGGAGAGCTACACCTAGAGATTACAAAACACTTCAATGTATTGTTGTATTTTTAGGCTAGAAAATTGCTAAAGTTGAAGCCATCTGGACCAAAGGCCTTTACTATATCTTGGGGGATAGAAGAACTTATGAAGGGTGGTGCAAAATATGTTCCATTTGGTTATGGAATGAGAAATTGGTTGAACTACCTCATCATTAAGTTCAGTATAAAGAGAGGCATCTTCTACCCACATCTCTTGAGGATTATCCCACCATAATTGTGTAGTTAAAAATTGAAGGTGGGAGGTGGCCAATTTAACCTTGTCTTGTTTTTGCAGGTTTGATTTATGTTTGAAATAAGTGGAGAATGAAATGATATAGTCATCTTCTTTTTCACCATCAAATGAGCCGACAAATATGAGAGAGAGTTACCTTAGGATCCCATTGTAGTCCAAATGGAGGCATTGATTGGGAGATGTTGATCTTCATGTATTTCATCTGATCAAGAAAACCATAGAAAAATTAAAACTATAGATATATGCTAGAGTCATGTATAATTTTATTTTCCTTATAAGGAGCCATGTGCATTTTCTATAAGAAAAAACACATTTAATGTATATGCTTCTGCTTGGGCCAAAAATACATGATTTTGTCTTATTGTTTCAAAGGAATTGGTACCTAATGGATCATGCTTACATAAGCCAAATAAAGAGGGGGCTAAGCCCTCTTTCTTTCCTTAATGCAAAAACCAAAATGCAAGATTTGATATCAATAGATACGTGATATCTCTAAAAATGATAATAATATTATTAAGTAATATCTTCATAAAAACCCTTTAAACAAATTATACACTTCAGATCTAAAATCTAAAATGAGGATGATCAAGTTTAACTTTGTTTCCCATATACAATTATACATATTATGTACTTGAAATACCCTACTATTAATAAAATTTAACATATCAATAACTTAATCAATCTCTTCCATATCTTCTTATCTCAATTCCTAAAACATATTTAGTTTGTTACATTTAATTAGGATAAACTATAGGATGATGGCTATAAAATCTACTAGCATCAAGTTTCTTTATGTTTGAAATGCAATCATCTTTTAGCAACTCTTTAAGTGACAAATAGAGATCCAAGAAATTATAATGAATAGTGACCTAACTTAGCTTAAATTTTAAGCTATGAAGTTTTGAATCAACAAATTTAACTAAAAAATACATTTAAACTAAATGATATAGATTTGCATTACGTGGCCCTTGTTCACTTTAATGATGTAATTAGTTTGAAGTAGTGTTTTAAAAACCAGCCGGTTGGAACCGGAACTGGCCGGTTTGACCAGTTTCATAGCTGATCGGGTCGAACCGGTTGAAAAACCGAACCGGCCAACCGGTTTAAGACGGAACCG
>CBVK0100543503.1:0-17571 GCA_900067695.1 Picea abies | reverse complement strand
GAATAGGTATATATAGAGATCATGTATTCATTATTGTAGACATGTGAATTGTGATGTATAAGTGTATTTGGTTATTTGGAGGAGGTTTTCCTATTATTTAAAGACTTATTGGATAACTTATCTATCTTGGAGTTGTGTTCCATGCTCACATTCTATACATGGTGTGTACTTCTATTCTGTTTTTATTTTTTAAGCATTTGGATCATTACATTTGGTATCAGAGCATCGATACTAGGGTTTTGCTTCTTCAAGAAAGCCATTTGAGAATTTTTGTTATAACTTTTTTATGGGATACTTCAGACAATGAAACTTGGATTTTGTGTAGAATACATATTAGGATACATGTGGTATGAATTTCATATTCTAGGTCGTTATACATTCTAAGATACACCTTGTGGAAGATAGGTTTCTTTTACGATTCCTATTACTATTCTCAAACATGTGTTTCAGGTAAAAATGTCATATCTTCTTCAACGAGGATCCAAATTTAGTGAGACCAGTTTAATTTGAAAGAGGATAGTCCATAGTATTTTGGGTGCAATTTTAAGAATCAAGTATCAAATATTGGATGTGTGGAATTCTCTACAATTTCTCTCTCGAGAAAATTCCTAATATCAGCGAGGTTTGGGAAAGTTATCATAGCTTTCACTTGGAACATCAAATTTTGGTTAGAACTATGGCATTGCAAATAATACATATCACAACACTATAAGCCAAAATTTCAACTCAGAAGGAAGGTCATCCAAAAGGACAGACTCCAAATTAGGGTCTCAAAGGTATGTTTACTTAAAACTATCATTAACTTTTGATTGCGATGTACAATTGAGCTGATTCGAAAACCATTGGAAAGAAAAAACATAGAATATTATATTGGAACACAGATTATAACTATTTGAAATAATTATTCCTAATATAATAAGGTTTTAAGTTGAGGTTTGGTGTTAAACCTCAATGAAGAATCAATGGAAATAACTTACTTTAGTGGAAATCAAGATGAAGATGAAATCAATCCTATGGAATGGTTGAGGATAGTAAAGAAATATGGCATAAATGATTTAATGACAAAAGGTTATTTTTTGGGTAAATCTTGTAGATGGTGGATGAGTATTTATCATGATACTAGACTGAACATCACATGGGAAAAAATTGAAAAACTCTTCTCAAATAAATGGATTAGGGATAAAAAAAGGGAGGAGATGTATAAAATTCAAGAGGAGTTAAAGGAATCAAAAGATAATGTCTCCAAATTGAAAAAGGATAATGAGAAGCTAAGAAAATAAATTACAAATAAAAACGATGAGTTCGTAAAGATGCAATACCTTAATGAATCACTCATTAAGGAGGTTACGAACCTAAAGTAAGAAAAGAGTAGCAAAGAAAAGTAGCAAAATACTGATTCAAGGGAAGAATTGAAAAAGAAAGATGAACAAATATATGTATATTATGAAACCATAATAAAAATCTATTGGATGAGGTTAAGACATTGAAATAAGAAAAAAAGAATTATCAAAATCACGAAGAAACAAGGATCTTCTATGGAGAATCTACCTAAAGATGTGAACAAGGAATTTGCAAGAAGGTTTAGGAATCCCTAAATATTGATGATGTAAAATCAGGAATGTAATCCAGAGTTGAAGAAGAATGTCAGAAGTTGATAAATGGGGTGACATAGCAACTCCAAAAGGAGAAACAAAACAAGATTCAAGAAGGTCACCAGAAGATACTTGAAGAAGTTGAACTTCATCTAGAGGATGTACATGCCAAATATGATGGTATTATCTCCAAGGCTAGAATAATCAAAGACCAAGCAAAGAGGAGAGATGATTCCATTGTCTGTGAAAAGAAGATAGATGAAATGGGAGTGCAAAATGAAGAAAAACTATCAAATGAGAAACCATATCAACACCCTCATTATCATAAAATATTTCAAGGAAGATAAGAATATCAATATTAGTGTTATCAAGGAAGAAGATGGAATACTCATCAAAATCATTATTCAACAAGATATTATCGTATACCAACATCTACTACAAATTGGAGAAGCTTCAACAACAATACATATAATCAAGGGAAAGAAAATTATGCAACAACTAGCCACCAAGGATTACGAATGAAAAGAATTGATTTTGGATGGATGGATCATCATCAATGGAAAGAGAAAGCAGGAACATAAGAAAATAATATTACTTGGTTTCATCACATGTGAAGCCTTTAATTGCAAAACTTTGATGACTAAGTTTTTTGAAGGAGGGTACTATGTTATGAAGCAAAGGATGAATATATAGCATTAAATGTATATGATATGACCCCAAGGGAGGGCATATATGGAGCTAAATGTACATTTAATGTGTAAATATATATGTAATAGGGTTATCCTAATAGTAAAGGGGTCTCATGTGTAGGCGTGAATAGGTATATATAGAGATCATGTATTCATTATTGTAGACATGTAAATTGTGATGTATAAATGTATTTGGTTACTTGGAGGAGATTCTCCTATTCTTTAAGGATTTATTGTATAACTTATCTATCTTGGAGTTGTGCTCCATGCTCACATTCTATACATGGTGTGTACTTCCATTATGTTATTATATTTTAAGCAGTTGGATCATTACACAAAAAAACTCTTTTAATGTGTTTGATTTTATCAACTTTGACTGAAGGGATTTTAATATAAATATAATACAAACTAAGACCTCAAGAGAGTTTTTGTTTTGGTCGAAAGGTTTTCTCCCTTTGATGTTTTCTAAAGAGTGTATGTGTTTGTTTACTATGCCAACCATACCAATTGGTACATGGAGCATAAAGTTTCTAGAATTGACCTACACCTATCATGATGCCTACTCCTCAGTAGCTTGTTTCTACACCTACTGAGAAATCTACAAGATTAATCTACACCTATCATGAGGCATGATCCTTAGTAGATTGTTTCTCCTTCAAATGCTAAGTTGTTAGAGAACTACTCCTCGACTTTGAGAACTTTGATTTAATCTCTACAGCCAAATTCAAAGAAACATTTTTTTCTAGACTATGGATTTATTGTTATATGGACTTAAATCTATGTCATACTTTGAAACAACCCAATTTTCATTGGATATACTACATGATTCCTAGCAACGATAAACTAACATTTGACTCATTCTCAGAGGCTTCTTCACTGCAACTCCACCACATCACTACTCACACTTTATATATAGTAATGTAGAACCTAACCCAGCTAAAGGGGCCCTCATCTAATGTTCCATAATCTCTCCAGTCAGAGATGAATATTACCTTTCCTAAGTATTTTGACAACATGATTGGTGAACATATGGATGCCTAGATTTTTATTTTGTCCATGTATTTCGGCTCTCATCCTAGGATGACAGATGCCAAGAAACTATAATGAGAAAAACTACATCTAGATGGGATAGCATAAGAGTGGTGGTATAATTTCCATGATTTTCCCATCATCTATGTGGCATTGAGGGAGACACCTCTAAATCAAAATACTATGATCAAATACTATGATCTCCTAGATGTAGTTTTGTGAGGCATTGCAACAATGGTTTTATCTACAAAGGTATTATAATTGTTTATGAGCATACTAGCTTAATCTTCACTAGTTCATAGGTTAGTTGGTTCAATATTATATTACTTTATTCACTAATATTTAGGTATATTTATCTATTATATATTCAGAGCCTTTTCTATATATAAATTTCAATTATGGTTTATGCCACACTTTACACACCAAGGTTGAAATGATTGACTACGATAATCCCAATCCATCCTTTGAAAGAACAGTTATAATAGAGCACAAGTTGTGGAAGCACCTTGTTTTATCTCCTCATTCATCATTTACTTTCTTGGTTTTCCTATCCCTTCTCATTCATCTCTTGCACTTGTAATGGCCTCTCTCCATTTCCTAACACAATTTCTCCTACATCCTGTAAGCCATATCTTTTCTCTTTTCATAAATCTAATACACATTCATTTGAGGAGTGTCATGTGCTATAGCATCAAACTCCTCCGAGGGCCCTATGTTTTGAACAACGCGACACATATCCTACATGTTAAACCTCTCAGTAGCACCCAGAGGTTATTGAAGTCTCAAACCCTACTAGTCTAGATGAAAACCTAGTCCTTATAACTTGTCATTATATCCCAATTGATAAATAATCCTTTTTTACCCATAATTTCTAGATCGAGTACCACATTTACCATCTCATCCTCAAAAGTGGTAGTCAAAATAATTTGATTGTCGCCTCTGTAGTATCAAAACTAAAGATTCCCACCACTGTCCATCCTCATCCATCACGAATAATGGAAATCATTCCTTGGTTAATCGTTATGTCTTGGTCACACTGTCATATTTCATTTTCAAGATATGGTGGAATGCGATGTTACCTCATTGGATTGTGTTTCTCTCATATTAGGTCATCCTTATCAGTTAAATTTCAAATTCATCAATGACCTAGGTCTGACTCAATATACTTATTTAAAGGTAATAAGGGATTCAATTTTACAACTATTATTGACACAATCCCATAGCTCCTCATTGGTCATGCAATGGTGAAGAAAGTACAATATAAGCAATGCCCCCATTTATATGTGGTGCATTTGATCAATGAGGTCTTGACTCCATGAACCTATGACATAGCATGCATGTTCATGGGATATTAAAGAATACCCCTAATTTCACTAGATATTAATAAAGCCCTCCCATAATCCTTCTATTGACCCCCCCTCCCAATACATCTTTGCGATAAAAAAAAACCCCTATTTTTACTAGACACCACTTTTTATACCCTCTAATACCTATAAACCCCCCATATCTCACATCGCTCCCCATGCCCCCCCTAATACTTACAATATATAGAATTTATTTTTCATAATTTTAAAAACCCTTTTATGAATGAATGTGATAAGATATTGGTCAACAAGGTGAAGCCCTATGATCTGATAAAACTGGATACTATAACACAGTAGGTCCTTTCATCCCTTCAAATTCTTTTAGATGCTTATCAGGATGTGTTTGAGGAGCCTCAAGATTTACCCCCACCACACAAGATTGAACATATTATTGGTCTAATTCATAGGTGATCATTTCCCAATGCACCTACTTATAAGTTATCATCGTTGCCCAATGCACCTACTTATAAGTTATCAAATGTTAAAAGTACAGAACTAGAGAAATACCTGAAGCAACTTCTTAAAAAAGGGTGCATTCAACTAAGCTCTTCCGCATATGGTTCTAGTACCTTCATTATTCCCTAGAAGGAGTTGAATGAATGGCACTTGGTAAATGAAAATTCAATTTTTTAAATAAAGTACAATGCTTAAGAGGCAAGTCAACTTTAAAAAACTTACTCCATGGTGAAACTATCCATTTGTTGGCTATGGAAGTTTTAGCATGCTATGTTGTATGTAGATATCTCTTCTTCATGGGCCATAAAAGCATTTATCTTTTCCAAGTGCGATTAACTTAGTTAGATTAAATTAGTTAACATTAATGAAATTGAATATATTGACAATTTTTTAAGAACATGTGTTTCCTAAGTGGGCCTAATGATTAAAAACATGTGTTTCCTCATAAAAGGTCACAAGTTCAAATCTAGAGGGGAGTAGGGTATGTATATCGAGTTTGAAAATTTAACCATTAAAAAACGTAAAAGAATATTATATGTAAATTTGGTTGTTTAAAAAAAATAATATATGTGTATAATGAAATTAAAAATAAAATATATAATAATTAATAATGAAAATGATATCCAAGAAATATTATAAATTATAATGAATTTAATTCTTTTATAAAAAGAAATAGATTTAATGGTTAGGAAAAAAAAAAAATAGACATTAAAAAGAAAAAAGGAAGAAGGGTTACAATGTGAATAGAGACAAGACACAACAAAGGTCTACAATGTGAATAGAGACAAGACACGACAAGATATAAAACCACTCATTTAATTTGTAAATAATATAAATGAATATTATGTATGGACTTTGGTTGCCTTAGAAAAACTAGAGAAAAGAGCATATGATATGATGTGACAAGGAGTATGAAAGATGAATAGTGGTCTTGTAAAGACTAAAAGAGGGTAAATGTTGGTAGGTGTAACCACCCATATTTATAAATAAACTTTACTTTACATGGTGTATACATTTCAATCAAAGATGTTAACATTTTGATATCATGTGACATGATCATAACGTGCACCCATATTTACAAATAGACTTCACATGGTGTACTAACATTATGGTATATTTTAATCAAAGATGTTCACATTTTGATGTCATGTGACATGATCATAACGTTCACTCATATTTATAGATAGACTTCACATGGTGTTCTAACATTATGATGCTCTGGCCTTCAAGTAGGGTCATGTCTAGGTATATAATGTATGTTTAGGTATACAATGTAGGAAAAGGTGAGTAGAAAATGAAATAGGGTCATGTCTAGGCATACAATGTAGGGAAAGGTGAATAGAAAATGCATGAATTAAAGGATATCTTTTTCAAGGTATCAGATTGTAGATATTGCTATTAGAATTTATAAATTTTGAGATTGTAAATATTGTTATTAGAATTTGTGACATTTCATTAAACACATAAATCAAAGCAATCAAGAAATCAGATAAAATTTTGACATATAAATTATCAATATAAATTAATAATCTAAATGTAATCCAATTTAACAAACAATTACATATATAAAAACTCTATGTAACTCATCACAAAGAGTTTCCAAAATAGTAACTATTACATAACTCCCCAAACAACACCATCCATTCCAATAGTTTAACTTTGATTTAAAAAGAAAATAACTGCAAAGCAGCTAGTCTCTATGAAGGTTTTAGCTTACAAAGAAGTTTTAGCTTACAAGGAAATCAAGTAACTAGTCCCACTCTGAAAACCACAACCCAACTAGTGTATACTTCAAATAAAATTTAACATATACTCCCCATCCACAACCGAACCAAACATGCAGTCCATTTGCTATTGGAAACCACAACCCAACTGGTGTATACTTTATTTGCTATTCAGCTTTGGCCATAAAGCAATCAATGCAATACATATTCATTAACTGCCCATTCCGACATATTACAGATTCATTTATTGACTGCTAGATTGCTTCTCTCCAATACCAACAAAATTTAATTCATCCTGTGATGACTTTTTTGATTGCTCGCTTCATCATATTTTCTATTTTTTGGGTTTTTTTGGTAGGAATTGATCGGAATCCAGGGATGTAAATTTAGACAAAATTTCTATTTTCTGTTATTTAAATTGTCTTTCTAAATACATAAATAAACACTATACAAACTTAGCCACTCAAATTTCAAATCCAATCATTCATCACCAAATTTTAGACAAAATCAAACAAAAAAAATAATAAAAAAAACCCTCAAAAAATAAAACGTTTAAACAACTGCATTTGTCCATACCCATCAGCCCTTAATTTCAAATTATTAATTAAACAAATCAGTCACCTACTCTGCTTAACTTCACGTCAATCCATGTCAAGGGTTTAAAGTGGGTAGAACATTGAAAATTTTCATTATTTGCTACAGACCAGATTCCATGACTCTATGTTCAAAATCTAATGGTCTCAATTTCCATTGATATCATAGACTGAGAAAGCGGATTTGAAATTTCTTCTTATTTCATTTAACCCACTCGTATTTGTAATATTTCCCACTATTGTAATGTACCGAGACCGAGATTGAGATTATCCATAAATGTTTTCCAATATCACGCGAATTTTGCTTCTTATATCCGTTGGTGTGGACTGATATAAATAATGTTATAATTTTGTTGCCTATTGGTTTTTTACCAACAAAATAACTGGTTGTAATAAACCAACAAAATAATTGGTTGTTTGATTGTAACAAAATTTCCTCATTTCATTGTGTGAAGTGAAGTTAAAATTCAGAGGTGTCTGCATCTACGACCATATTTTCTCATTTATTATAACCATTTTTTCTCATTTATTGGGCGAAGTAAATTTAAAATATGTTAATTATGTAAAATTAAATTTTTATTTTTTTAATATTGGTATATATGTTTATAATATTTTTGAAATGTATATATGGTCATACATTTTGGAATATGCATGTTGCATACTTTTTTATATATATCTTCTAAATGTATTAGATTGTTGTTTGAAAATGGTTTTTTCTAATTTTTTTATTATATTATATTTATTTATTTGACAACAATATTATAAACAAAATTAAAAAAAAAAACATGAAATTACATAAATTAATTGCAAACTTTCTTAAAAATTAATATAAAACAGTAATTATCCATTTCAAACTAAAATTTATGATTTAAATAATAATATTAACTCAATTAAATTGAATAAATGGTAATAAAGCAACCAAATTATTACTTCTTAAATACCATCATTATGGACCATTCTTCTAATAGTCTCATGATAATGCATAACCATAGCCTCATGATAATGGATGACCAAAGACTTGGATTTCATTTGGAAATTATGTTCTCCATCTCGCCCATGATGACATTTACCATTAGTAATGTAAGCAAGCATAAAAATTAAAACTATTAAATTCTATAAATAAATGTATTTGGTTTAATATGAAATGGTAACAAAGTGATAAAATTAACATCTCTTAAATTAGATTACGGCTAACGAAATAAATGATCTTGAAATAACCTCACAATAACTGATTTTATATAATAGTTTGCATTTTATTAGGTTGAAATTGATTATTCAATTCCATCACAAAAGAAATCAACCCAACAAGATATCTCCACAATATATTTTGTGGAGCAGTCAAAGTGACATTACATGGTGATGAGGTAAAGATTACAAGGTGTCATGTTACAATTGTGAATAATTTTCTCTTTTCACCTGTACTTGATTGCTTAAATCCTATTATTCCTTGAATTATACACAATCAATCAAAACCAGACTAAGGGAATGTATTTTCATAAAAGAGACATCATATATCTTTCCAAGTGTTCGTTACAGGTGTTTTTGACATGATTTCAGTCATAATTTCAAGAGTGTTTTAACCTTACTACTACAGTCATAACAGATTATTTTCTATGCAACATAAACTTGTATTGCAAGCTAGCAATGCCAATGGACCATTGGCTAGGGTATCTTGTTTATTTTTTGGCATGGATACTAGAGATTCTGGAGATGGCGCTGTAGAGGTAATAGCTTTAACAAATTCAAAAAATTATTTCCTTTAAATGTGGGTTCATAGGGTTAGAAATAGGTTCTTCCCAGTTGGCATTATTAGGAGTTAATTATACTAAAATAATATTTTAAAAATGTGCTAATTCATAAATATATAATTTACAAATATCTGTGTCAATTTGTATTTTAATATTTTTCATCATCTGAAAAGGTTATTGCTTGTGCCCTCCAACAAATTTATTAAATTCTCTGACTACACCTAGTCTCATCGCTTCCTTCCACGCATCCTCCCACATGTCGTAGCATCCTGCGAATAATGAAATGTCACTCAAAATAAACGCATTCATGCACAACATCAACCATTGCTTCTACTCTTTCCCTTCCGACCTTTTCTCCTGTGACCTTTTCTTCTAGGTAAACTGAGAATTTGAAGGCCCGAGTGGCCACTTTCAATCTGAATGGAAAATCTTCCATCTGGTGGGAAGATCTTAAGAATGTGAAAGGGGTCCGCGAAGAGGACCTATCTTGGAAACAGTTTGAGAAATACTTCCGGAAGAAGTATTTGTTGGAAAGATATTTCGACGAGAAAACTAAAGAGTTTTATGAACTCAAACTGGGGCAACTTACTATAGAAGAATATGTCAACAAATTCCTTGACTTATTGAGATATGTACCCTACATCAAAGCAGAGAAGGAAAAGGTGCAATGCTTCATCAGCGGGCTACCCAAGGACTACCGAAACAGAATTGAGTTTGATGAGCCAAAGACCTTAGAAGACACTATTCGAAAGGAAACACATTGTCAGGAACAATATGGACGTCGAGCAGAGCCTCGTGAAGACTGGAAATAGAAGGGTGGTTTGAGATTTTAGAAAAAGGGAATCAAATCCTCAAGACTTAAGAACTACAAGAAGAACCACAGAATGAACTTCCCATCCCGGAGTGTACTCTAGCAGAACTTTTCCTCATCGAGCGGAAATACAACTTCTGGACCTATACCAATGAAGTTGGATAACACGAAGAGAGAACCTCTGAAATGTTGGGGTTGCGGAGAAGAACATCTCTTGAGAGACTGTCTGCACCGACAACAGAACAGTCGAAAATTTTATAACATTCAGAAAGCTACCACAGTCAATGATGTGGCAAGGAGTGTGCCGCAAATTTATGCAGCCTTGGATAATAACCAAGCTGACCACCAAGCTTTAGTGGTGGAAATAGAAGGTATTATTTTCAACCATCTGGTGTCTGTTTTGATTGACCCTGGTTCAAATTTGAGTTATATAGCCCCTAAATTTGTTGATAAGTGTAAACTACAGCCTCACAAGAACACCAAGCCATGGTTAGTATAGCTAGCTACTGGCATTAAAAGAAGAGTAGCAAAGGCCATACCAGCCTGCCAATTGATGTTGGGTGAATTCCCCACCCAAGCAACCCTTAACGTGTTACCCCTAGGATCATACGATCTATTGATTGGTATGGACTGGCTAGCCGCCCATAAAGCCAGATTGGATTGTTACCATAAAACCTTGGAGTGTGTAAGTAAAGAAGGGAGGAGGATAACCCTTCAAGGGATCCGAAAACCTGTCTCGGTGAGGCAAATATTAGCCTTGCAATTGAGAAAGTATTGCCAAAAAGGATGTCCCCTATATGCAATACAGGTGTTGAAAAAAATCGAAGGTGATAAACCAAGCCCTGATGATCACCCTATCCTGAGAGAATACAGAGATGTGTTTCCGGAAGAGGTATCTGGTCTACCTCCGAGAAGAGACATTGACTTCTCAATAGAACTTGCACCAGGAGCGATGTCGGTGTCTAGGACACCCTACCGGAAGAGCACACCCGAGTTAGTGGAACTCAAATTGCAATTGAAAGAAATGATGGATAAGGGTTATATTCGACCCAGCGTGTCCCCATGGGGAGCACCAGTCTTGTTTGTGAAAAAGAAGGATGGCACCCTTAGACTATGTATAGATTATAGACAACTCAATAAAGTAACCATAAAGAACAAGTACCCCTTGCCCAAGATCGATGATCTATTCGATCAGTTGGGAGGTGCGTCTATTTTCTCAAAGATTGACTTGAGTTCGGGATACCATCAAGTCCGAATCAAGGGTGAAGACATCCATAAAACCACTTTCCGAACACGGTATGGTCACTATGAGTTTGTGGTAGTGCCATTTGGGTTAACCAATGCCCTTGCCACTTTCATGTGCTTAATGAACAATGTACTCAATAAATTTTTAGATAAATTTGTACTAGCTTTTATTGATGACATATTAATCTACTCTAAGAATAGAGAAGAGCATGAAGAGCATCTTAGACTTGTGATGCAAGTGCTAAGAGAGCATCAGCTCTATGCTAAATTCAGCAAATGTGACTTCTTCCAGAAGAAAATACATTACTTGGGACATGTTCTATCCAAGGAAGGGGTAGCAGTAGATCCCGACAAGATCAGGTCTATCATGGAATGGCCTGTCCTAAAGGATGTTTCAGACATCAGATCCTTTATGGGATTAGCAGGATACTATAAGAGATTTATAAAAAGGATTCTCCAAGATTGGTTGTCCAATCACTACGCTCCAGAAGAAGGGGACAAAATTCCTGTGGACACAGAAATGTCAAGAAAGATTCCAAACCCTGAAACATCTACTAACCCATGCACCCGTGTTGAAAATCGTTGACCCAGAAGATTACTTCCTTGTGTGCACAGATGCTTGTAAGGAAGGGCTCGGAGGAGTCCTTATGCAGAAAGTAAGTGTGATCTACTATGAATCCTGAAAATTGAACAAACATGAAGTCAACTATGTGACTCATGATCTAGAACTTGCTGCTATAGTGCATGCCTTGAAAATGTGGAGGCATTACCTCTTGGGAAGAAAATTTGTACCTATGATAGATCACTGTGGATTGCGATATTTGTTTGACCAACCAAAGCTCAATGCCAGACAAGCTAGATGGATGGCCCTCCTTAGCGAATTTGATTTTGAAATCAAACACATTAAAGGGAAAGAAAATAGGGTGGTCGATGCCCTTAGCAGAAGCATGAAAACAATTCACCTGGTAGCAGTGAGTACCTACGAGACAGATGTCAAGAACAGAGTCAAAAATGCACAAGAGACAGATCCCTTTGTTCAGACCATGACCCTGTACCTACAGCAAGAACCCATTGGAGTAAAATATGAAGGCTACCAGATGACCGAAGGAGGTCTGCTCACTTACAGAGATAGACTATATGTTCCAAATTGTGATGAATTGAAGAGGTTTATTATGGATGAACTACATAAAAGACCATAAACTGGTCACCCAGGATACCAAAAAATGATCACTGCCACCCGGAAACAATTTTATTGCCCTGGATTGAAGAAAGACATAGCCGAATATTTGGCCCAATGCATAGAGTGCCAACAGGTTAAAGCAGAACATCGACACCCAGCAGGACTATTACAACCTTTACCCATCCCAGAATGGAAATGGGAAACCATCTCCATGGATTTTATCACTCGATGGCCAACTTCAACCAAACAGAATGACGCCATTATGGTAGTGGTGGATAAACTGAGCAAGTCTGCTCATTTCATCCCCGTCAAATCAACCTGCAAGGCGATAGATATCGCCCAGGTATTCATGAAAGAGGTATTCAAACTGCACGGTATGCCAAAAGAGATAGTGTTTGATAGAGACACAAAATTTACTTCCAATTTTTGGAAGTCACTGATGGTTGGTTTAGAGACCAAATTGTTGTTTAGCACCGCCTATCACCCTCAAACCGATGGACAGATAGAAAGAGTGAATCAAATATTAGAGGATATGTTAAGGATGCATGTAATAAATGAACCCAGGAAATGGGAAGACTACCTGCCATTGGTAGAATTCACCTACAACAACAGCTACCAAACATCCTTAAAGATGAGTCTCTTCGAGGTCCTCTATGGTAGGCCGTGTAATACTCTAGTCAACTGGAGTAACCCTGTAAATAGGATTTATTTTGGACCCGACATGTTGAAAGAAACGGAACAGCAAGTGACTCAGATAAAACAAAATCTGAAGGTCGCTCAGAACCGACATAAAAGTTATGCTGACCAAAAGAGAACTCCAAGAGAGTTCAAAACAGGAGATCATGTATATCTAATAGTTAGGCCCAGGAAGAGTTCCCTGAAAATAAGAGCTTGTGCCAAGTTGGCACCCCGATATTGTGGACCCTTTGAGGTTCTAGATAGAGTGGGACCTGTAGCCTATCGGCTAGCACTTCCTCCCACAGTAAAAGCACATAATGTTTTCAATATTTCATTATTGAAGAAATATGTACATGATGCTAATCATATAATTGACTGGTCTGTGATCCAGGTGGAACCGGAGGGAGAATTTCTACCAGAACCCCAATGCATATTGGACAGAAAGGAAACCCCGCTCCGGAACCGAACCATTGCATAGGTCAAGGTGCAGTGGAAACATTTTGGCCCAGATGAGGCTACATGGGAAATGGAGGATGCCATGAAACAAGCATATCCGATTTTGTTTGCATTTGAACATGCATGAAATGTTGATAGATAGAACATCGAGGACGATGTTCCTTTAAGGGGGATGGAATTGTAACACCCTGTTTCCCCCAGTTTGTAAAAATAACTGGACTGGCCAAGAACTGTGGCAAACTCATAAATGTGAATATGTGATGTGAATGGACCTTGTGGAAAAGGTCAATGAATGTGAATAATATTATGAATTTATATTGCAGGACTGTTGAGAGGGGATATGCTAAAAAAGCGATCACGATGGCTGGAGAAAGGCGGTGGAAGGCACCTGGAAAGGTGGCATGAACCTCCACCGAAAATCAATACCGTATTTGGACTTCATTGGCCAAGAGAACCAAAAGCGGCTCGTTGGCCCCGAATTAAATGTCTCGCAGGCTGGTAGGTAGATGGCTCCTTGGGAATTAATGAGGGATGGGAGGTGAACCGCCCATCCGTAGAGCCGTCAGGCCTGACCAGCGCGAGGGAAATCACGCCACACAGAACCTCGCAAGAGGATAAGGCATGGGGGAGAAGCGATTGGGGGCAGACGCGAGGGGAGAAAGAGAACTCTGGCGATATGCAGAGTAAGTGATAGCAGAGAGGAAGGAGAGTAACCTTTGCTCCTGGTCACTGGAAAATAGAGATGCAGTCTCACAGCATCGTGGTCTCAGCTCGGGGTGGCTAGTGGTAAATTCGCTGGGAGTCGCTGAGCCTACGGTTGGGTGGAAACGAGCACCCCTCTCAACAGTTGCATAACCCTTGGTGTTACTTTCTGATAAGTGTTTTGCCTTTGGCATCTTGAAATATATGTATTCTGACATTTATGATCATAAGCTGTGAAATTGTGAATGATTTCATTATAAGAATGTCTGTATGATGTTTTAATCAGTACTGGTAGTTGTATGTTTATAATGGAAAGACTACGTATGGATTATGTTCTCATAAATCATTATTTATATGCATACTGATCTAATTTAGACCTCATGCCTCATTCTCGAGAGAGAGATACCCTTATCTGCCTCAGATAGTACCCTGGGTAAACCTCCCCATAGAGATACCCTTCTTGAAAAGCCCATCAAGAGCCTGGAAGGAGGACGTGAAGGCGCAAGGCCTTAAGAAATCCCTGATAAGTATCGAATCGACGGATGAGATCTCATCGGGAGATCTGTGGTCACTCACAACCGTTAGATAAGAAGAAGAAGCTGGAAGGTTAAGTATCTTAACCTTGATAGGTGTTGATCGACGGACGAGATCCCGTTGGGAAATCTGTGGTCACTCATGACCGTTAGATTTGGTAGTAGGATGTTAAGTGCTTTACCCCTGTGACTTTCTATGTCTTCGTCGGTAGCGAAGAGATCGGGACCGTAGATCCCCAAGGTCCATGAGAGTATCCGGACCATTAACCTTTCCACGTCCTGGAAGTTGTGAGAGAGCACACAAGTTAGGAACCTGTCTGAGCCGTCAGATCTCGGTTGGAAAACCCGATAGTCATTGGATCTGTCCGGAGATACCCGAGGGTTAAACCCCCAGTGAATAGGGGCGAAAGCCCAAAAATAGATCTAGACCATTCGATTTAAGGAGGCCACGTGTTAAGAGATTTTTCACTTCGATAAATAAGGAGTCGAGAACTCGGGAGTTCTGGTGACGAGAGATCGGGACATTCCATGGTAGAAGCCCCGAAGTAGATTTGGGTCGTCTGATTAAAGGAGGCCACGTGTCATGAGATTTCCCATTTCAGGAAATCGGGAATCGCAAACTCGGTAGTTCTGGTGACGAGAGATTGGAACTTTTCAGGGTGGAAACCCCGAGACAGATCTGGACCGTCTGATTTAAGGAGGCCACGTGTCGTGATTTTTCCCATTTCGGGAAATCGAGAATCGCGAACTCGGGAGTTCTGGTGATGAGAGATCGGGACTTTCCAGGGTGGAAACCCCGAGACAGATCTAGACCGTCCGATTTAAGGAGGCCATGTGTCATGAGATTTCCCATTTCGGGAAATCGGGAATCGCGAACTCGGGAGTTCTGGTGATGAGAGATCAGGGCTTTCCAAGGTGGAAACCCTGAGACAGATCTAGACCATTCGATTTAAGGAGGCTACATGTCAAGAGATTAACCACATCAGGAAATCGGGGATCGAGGATTCGGGAGTCCCGTGGTCGAGAGTTCAAACTCTCGTGATGATAAGTCCCGATGAATGGACGAGATTCTTTCGAAGTATCTCAGGGTCTATACCGACCGTCAGATGTGAGGAAGAGATGTCGAATTTAAGCTGGGGTGCGAATGCGCCTTAGAGTAAGTGGCGAGCAGATCTGGATAGCTAGAGTCCACCCGCCCAGATCTACGACTGAGACTTCATTCCGAAGCCCCCTTGTTGTTCTACCTTTAGCGGTGAGGGGGGGGTCCAGAATCGAACGCGCAACTCTTGAATGGTCAGGATTAATTCGCCTTGATCAACGGTGCTCAGGCGAATCCCGGACCCCCCTTGCCATTCTGCCTTTAATTGGGGGGGGTTCCGGAATGGTGTGGCGTGTGAAG
Source organism: Picea abies (assembly GCA_900067695.1). Classification (NCBI taxonomy): domain Eukaryota; kingdom Viridiplantae; phylum Streptophyta; class Pinopsida; order Pinales; family Pinaceae; genus Picea; species Picea abies. The sequence continues at coordinate 1,372 of CBVK0100543503.1, read as the reverse complement.
CGGGACCCGTCTCCTGTCACGTCGCCCTCCGTGTCGCGCTTCCCTCTTGCCACCTATACTCCACTCAACCGCACGACAGGGCCCATTCCTATTGGCCAGTCGCTAACCCTGTTGGGATTCGTCCCTATTGGCCAATCACTAGCCCTGTCGGGGTTTGGCGGTTGCAGAGTCGAACGATTCGACAGTCCTATAGCGCCGAGTCGCGAATTACTGAGAGGCACCATGGTTATTTGACCTGTGATCATGATCCACGATCACATGGGAGTAGACAGAGAAAGAACTGGCTTACGCTAGGCCTCCGCAGATATTCAAGGGGCTCTGATTCTGCAGAAAGCAACGAAAAAATTGATTATGGTAGTGGGTGCGTTACACCTCTATTGTGAATTGTATTTGAGAAAAAAGAAGAATTAGGGTTTCTTCGGTCATCAAAATCCTTTTCTTCTAAGTGCTCAATTCTTTGCTTCCTTCCCTTAACTTTAGGTGCCATATTCAACTTCATAAGATACAACTATAAGATACAAAACTATTTCAACTTCATTACCACAAAAAAAACAGATTTTCTTCTTATGAGACTGTTTGCAAAGGGTTTAGAAGTACATTCACTAACTTTCAGTGAATAAACTAAGATCTTTGATAGGAACACTATCTTATCTAAAACTATAAAATATTAAGCATAAATAAACCTCAATTGAGTAATGCATTAATTAAAATCTTTGATGATAATGTGACATAAGAGTGTGAAATACAAAATCCAATTATAAATTCAAAACATAACATATTTAATTAAAAAATACTAAAAATGATATTTAATGAAACACTTTACCATGCAAATACTAAATAATATTTCAATCTATGAAAAAAATCAAAACATAATATATTTAATTAAAAAATACTTTAAAAAATGATATTTAATGAAACACTTTACAATGATGATGATGATGATTAATGTTCATTAAGATCTAATTGGTCTATCGAACTTTAAAAGGGTAAGTGATTACTTGTGATTCTTTAGAATTTTGTTTCTGCGCTGAATAAACATTAAGAAAAGCTTTCCAAAATCACCATACTTTTGTTGAGTTAAGAGGTTAGTAAAATTAATAGTATGATTAATACAAATACAAAATAATATTGCAATCCATTTTAAATAGTTTATTTGTTAACATTAATATTTTTTAATTAATAAATAATAATAAGTATATGTAACATTATTGATAAACAAATTGAAATCAACTTTTTATTCATTTCTTCACATTATTATTTTTTAATTAATTAATAATAATAAGTATATGTAACATTATTGGTAAACAAATTGAAATCAACTTTCTATTCATTTCTTCATATTATTATTTTTTAATTAATCAATAATGTGAGA
>CBVK0100543502.1:0-17573 GCA_900067695.1 Picea abies | reverse complement strand
GACGAAAAGAGTGCAAACAGTGGTGGATGTGTTCCACTGGCAGTGACTGTGTGTCACTAGATAGTAGATGTGTGCTACTAGGAGTGGTTGTGTACCACTGGATAATTATTGTGTACTACTATGGATAGAAACGATTTTGATTCATTGGATGGAATTGCAGTAGTTGCGTGCTACTACTTGATTTCCATGGAGACTTCCATCAGTGTTGGAGGGGATTTCTAGCTAGCTAGATAGTGATGATGTTGCTCATGATTTTATTTGTGTGATCATGAGATATCCTGTGTCTATGATGTTGCTACCATTACAGTTAATACCCCCCTGTAGCTAAGAGGGAGTGTTGATGTTATGGTAGCTAAGGGAGGTATTAAAATCCATGTATAACCTTTGAATATAATAGAATATTCTGGAAGCTAGAGAAACCCTAATAAGATGTGTAAAAACTCTAGAAGACAAGTCGACTCAACAAAATAATTAATATTAAAGTATTATCTTCTATAAGGACAAGTCGACCCAGATAGGTGACAAGAAACACTATAAATAGAAGGCTCTTGAGCTCATTTTTTCACTCTCACTCACTCTCTAATACAAGCTAAGAGGTGTGAAAGTCTGGAGGAGAGCTACAATTGTTGCAATGGTGATTGGTTCTTGGTTTTTGGTCTTGGGTTATATTTCTGGTGCGCTACCCTTGGAGAAGCTGCACTTTTCTTGGTGGTATTGTGGTTGTATATAATTATTCTTTCTGTCAAAGGTTAAAGTTATTGGGGGTGGCTGTGTGCCTATGGTTGGGTGACAATAGAGATATTGTTTACGGTGAAAATGAGCACAACGATTATTTTAACACTACACACAATGATTTGATTTCTTCAGTCTACGGGGGCGTACATGCTGTACACTTCTTCAAATTTGAACTTGTGACCTCCTAGGAGGAAACACTTGTTCTTAACCACTAGGCCCACTCAAGCTATGCAATATCATGTAATTGAAAAAAATGAGGATACAAAAAACCCACCCCACTGCAATCCTATCTCGAAAAAATGCTCATTTGAATTAACATAATTAATCAAAAGAGTTGTTCTTTTAAATTCTCTATAATACAACTTATACAACACTAAAGTTCAAATTAATGTGTGTATTTTATAAATAGTAATGTAAACCAGAAGAAAAGAAACATATGTATGATTGGAAAATGTATGTAATGAACAATTGAGTTTTTGAAGACCAAATATTTTGACATTTTTTTTCATTGATCCTGTTTCTAACAACCACTCATTGAAGGGATTAAAAGCCAAAGATTTAACCTGGTGATACACAACCCATTAAACATTAGGAAATAATGCATTGTTTTCTAGAACCAAAAGTGTAAAGCATTCATTTTAAAAACAAACACAACATTAACTAAAGTAAAAGAAGCAATATCATGGAATCAACATACAGAATAATCCAAAATATGCATAGGGAATTTACTTGTGCATAACAATAGAACAAATTTCCCTACAACATAGGTACCAAATAAAAATGGAAGAGAGAACAATCCCCAACTTACATGAAAACCAATAAAAAATACTACAAGACCTAAGATACATAAAGAATCATGGGAATATTTTGGTACTAGATTACAGGGCAACAAATATTTATATACAAAATGCAAAGTATTGAAATGACTGTCCCAATGATTGGTACCTCATATAGCCAATATAATTACATTCTGACATGATCTACTGCTCTTGATTTGATCCTAATTTCTGGCTTGATATTCAATCCCTCTTAGCTGTTTAGATCTATTCAGACTCAAAAGATAGGTTACCAGTGTGCTTATGTGATTTCACATGGAACTTTCTACACTAGTACTAATATATTGAACAACTCTAATTATGTATTAGATTTTTATAGCTATCTCACATTATTCCTATTGATTTATACAACAATTTAGGATCATAAAGCAACATCAAATTCAAAATAACGAAGACTATGAAAGTTTGATGTTAGTTGAAACAACCAATTCATTCACATGAAAATATTTTGTTGTTACCATCTAAAAAAAGGTAGAGGCACCCAAAGTAATAACCCCTCTTTAGAGAAATAATAGACGTTGGGACTATTAACAATAATTATTTTAACAAACTTATAAAGTTGGATGAATTTGTAGGTCAAATTTATAAATCATACCATGGTACTAAATATATATTATATATAATCATGTATAATTAGTAGACGATTGATTTAATGTCACATAAACTCAATCTATGTATAACTGAACATGGACATAGGGGTGTGAGAAAAATTACAAGGATATGTCTTCATGAGTATTATTACATGGAGATGTCTTCATCCATCTATTTTTAGGAATTGCAGGTGAAATTTAATATACCACATGCACCATATAATCCATAATCAAACATATATCAAGTTCCACTGGCCACAATAACCATTAAAATGAGCTAAAGGGTGGATGATGCAACATACCATATGTATATCATAAATTTTGATATATACATTTCGAAAGTATGTCCACAAGAGAATATCCAATGTTAATTACAGGGCCTGGTTTGGTGATCATGGGAAAAACCTACGTGCCAATAACATGTAAGAAATATGCAATCAAACCAAATGAAATTAACCCTTGCCAAAACTAATTTGGATTGTAAGCTAAGATATTTCACCTTCACTCCATGGTGAGTCTCGTGCATGAATTCAAAAGCTTGTTGAAATCAATTTAAAAAATTTCCAATGCGCCCTCAAAAATCTTGGATATTGTCCCACTACATATCTATTCAATTAACCAGAAATTGCATTAGTTTAGAAAAACATACTTGATGCTTCAATAGGTAAGATCAAATCATTGACATGATAAGACTATACATATATGATGTTACTTGCAATTACAACTTTATTGTCCTTTCCCTTGGTGACTTCACATAGGTTGATTACATCACAAATTACTGTCACTAAAAACTGATTTTCCCGCCATTACAAAAAACAAATACAAACAATAGAATATCAAAAAAATATGAACTTGTATAAACGGTTAATATATTGTTGTTAACATAGAAAATACATATATAAAATTTTGTTTAACTCTGTCCTATTTTCTTCTTACAGCTATAACAGTTAATTAAAAAAAAAACAAATCCATGTGCTTGCATGAATATTTATGGTTGGAAATTGTTTTGACAGTGAAATAGACATAAAAATCACAAAAGAAAGCAAAGTTGTCCAATCTCCGCGAAGATTCATGTGCTGCCCATTTTTTGTATTCTTTCCTTGGTTGCCTTTCGTAGGTTCCCAGACATGTCAAAAACAACTAAGGCAAGACTAGAAAAACATGGGTAGTAGAAACCTTGTCGGAAATGCGTTGTGGATCGTGGAGGTGACCATCCTTCAAACCTGCATTTGTCAAATACAATAATAGGTTAAATGACTAAATAATAACTAAACATCAATGAGCTTGTATTTGAAAAAGAGAATTAAACTTTATATGATTGAATAATAATTAAATATGTACAATTCTCTAGAAATACTAAAGGGGAATACTTCATGAAAGAGATCCTCTTGGTTTCGAGAATAATTTATTCTCTACTGAATAGCACCAACCACGTGAAGGTGGAAGTTCATGTGGTCCCTTTCCCCCCTCACATCACTCTTAATTCCCCATACCCAATCATGCATAACAAGTAGCAAAACAATAATTAAAGGTAAATTAAATCAAGAAGTTACATGCATACAAAGAATGTAAGGTCCACACACAACTATAAAAATAAAAATTTGTACAGTCAATAATTTGTATTAATAAAATTTGTCCTAAAAATATGTACAATCACTTCTTTTTTTGTTTCTTATTTTTGATAAAAGTCATGAGTGTATCATCATTAGGATCGTCTTGATCTCGACCTTCAACTATTGGGTCTTGTTATGTTGCTAGAAGGTGATGGGTCATGTTTTTTTTTTTTGTAAGTAAGATTGTGTAAAAACCCTGCCAAAAGAAGAAATTACAGTATCATTGTTTTGTTTCAGACCGTAAACACTGAACTGCCTCGAAGGGAAACTAGCTCAATGAGCTGAACAGTTCTAGAAACCAAGTCTTAAATTACCAGTCATGACAAGTCTTAAAAACAAAAAATTATAGCCCCCTGTGGGTGACCATCTTGACCTTTCTTCTAACCTTGACATAAGTTGAAACAAACAAAATATGAATATATGAAATATGCGGTAAAATAAAAGTTATACATCCTGCTAACCCAACAAAGATACACCTATGTATGTCAGGTGGTAGGTTTTTAGTGTGGCCACACATCCATGGAGGTGGCACTGGGCGTTGGGTCCCCAAGTGGTGCTTCTTCCTCCTCGACTATTGTCACGTCTTCCTCCGTATTCCCATGGGGAGTTGGTGTCAGAATTGGTGGCTCAACCTATGTTGCATTTTCTTCTCCAGTTGAAGGGTGGAAAACACCCTGCAATGCTGAGAGCATTTGTAGGAATTGCGTTGCCTTCCCATCCAGGATCTCCATTCGAAACCATAGGTCATCCAGGTCTCGTCGTAACTCAAATACTAGGCCTTGCAGCATTGCAAGGACTTCTTACAATTTAGATGCAGAGTCGGTGCAAGAGTCAGTGCAGGAGTGAGGCTGTTGTTGTGAGCCATGGATGGATTCATAGCCATCATTCTGAATTAGGGCACAGTGTGGTCAGGCTGGGGGCGACTGGGTTGGCGTGTATGCAAGTGAATTGGGAGGAGCGACTGGGACTAACTGCAAAGAAGAGGCCAAATATTCGAGGGGACCTGGGTTAAATCCCAGAGAATTTTCGGAGAGATCAAACCACTCGAGCCTGCATGCAAAAGGCGAGGAGAGGGGCAGGAGGTTGCTGAGACTATGGCTTGACTGTGACAAGGAGGATGATGAGGAGGGAGATGAGGGTGAAGAGCTGTGGGAGGGTGTAGGCAGGGGGTGGGGAGCTAGAAATGATCGACTGGGCTGCCATGCTGAGCCTCGCTTGAATTTCCCCCTTTGTCTCAGCATGTCTGAGACACAGTGAGGGATAAAATGAACATGAGAGAAGGATTGGTGGTGCAGGAGAAACTAGGAGGAAAGCCATCCACTGGAGGGTTCGACCACAAGAGAATGAAGATGCCAATGCATCTGGTGCAATTCATAATACGAAAATCGTCGGTGGATGAAAAAACACATGCGTAGAGTAAATTCTATGCCATGGATCTGATCCATCGAAGGGACGGATATCTAGAGTAGGGTGCACTGAGATTAATGGCACCCTAGCTCATGTGAGGTTGATTTAAATGCATGATGGTGGCGGGAGGGGGAGGCATGTGTCTGTCACGTGGCTGGTGCCACGAGGGTCGTCGCCTGTTAGATCCTCTTGACACCTGTTCTCCAATATCACCCCATTCGAGGATGTGATGGGTCATGTTGTTAGTGTTAAGGCACATCTTGTATTTCTTGGCATATGGTTGAGGGATTTTGTGTTACATGGTTGAGATCTTGTAGTCGTGAAGTGGTTGTGAAGTTGTTGGTGTAGTGTGAGACTGTATATCAGTGAGGGTTTGATGTCTAGTCCATGTGAGGGTTATTACAGTTGTTCATGATTGTACATACATATATGGCACATGACTAGAGAGATATAGATGCACTTGGTTAAGGGATATGTAAGATGATGTATGCACATGGCACAACTATAGATAAGACACAGTGATATGTTGCAGGTTGATGTGACATAGATAGAAAAGTGTTTGAAGTTTTAGAAAAGGTGAAAATCCTATCTTTCTAAAGGTGTACGCATGCTATAGTATATACATTCCACGTACATACACAGGCTGCAGTATAGACAAGGTGCCTACATACATAAGATGAAACATATACAGGTCACATACATGTTGGGTTTTGTTGGTACAGGCTGAGTACAGGTACAGGTTGGTTACAGGTCAGTGGCAAAGATTGGTTACAGCTTGTTGGTACATGTTGGTATAGGTTTACATTGGTATATCTCACAGTGAAAATGTGGCAGTGGTTTCATCATTTGACACTTATATTTTAAGGCGACAGGACGGGGCAAGGATAGGTGGTTGTTGCCGGAGAACATAGGGGGTTGTAGCCTCCTTCTAGTTGTAGCCAAAGAATTGGGGAGTTGGAGCTTCCCTCAGGTTGTAGCCTAGAAATATATGGGTTTAGAGCCTCCTTCCAGTCGCAGCTGGAGAACAAAGGAAGTTAGTGCTTCCAATGAATGTAATTCTTAAAGACATATAAGAAAAAACATTCTGTGGTTTTCTCCCGCATTGGGTTTCCACGTAAAAATACTGGTGTACTGTGTATGTGTATGATTGCTCATGGCTCATGGTTTATTTACTCTGCACTTGTTGAATGATAATGATATATTGATCATAAATATAAATAACACTTACACACTGAGGTTAAAAGGATTAAAAATCTCTATTACCAATTCACCCCCCTCTTAATAAGCCAAAAAATGGTATCAGAGCAAGGTTCCTTCAGAAATCAATTTAACCACTGAGAGGTAGATTATGGAGAGCAACAATATGTATAAAAATGGAATACCATAGTTTGATGGATATAACTATGCATTCTGGAGCAGAAGGATGAACACATATGTACAAGCACAAGGATTTGAGGTTTGGAAATCAATTGTAGATGGATATGAAGAACCAACAGTTCCGCCAATAGATGACAACGAAAGGAAACTCAGTCTAAATATGGACTTCTGAATGCTCTTGGTGATTTAGTATATGGTAAATTTATGCATTGCAGCTTCGCAAAGGAGATTTGGGACAAACTTCAGAATATCTATGAATGAGATGAAAAAGTCAAGGCAACAAAGTGTCAAACTTACAGAGGTCAATTTGAATAGCTAAAGATGAAGGAAGATGAGAATATTGTAACTTACTTATTACGAGTTGATGAAACAATGAATGGAATCCAAGGATTGGGAGAATAATTTGATGAATCTATAATTGTTCAAAAGGTACTAAGATCCCTTCCAATGAGATTTGATCCTAAGGTCTCGACACTAGAAGAAAGAACATATTTGGATTCAATAAGCATGGATGAATTACATGGAATCTTCACAGCCTATGAAATGAGAACTGAACAGGAGAATCCAATTACAAAAGAAGAAAAATTCAAAGCATCCAAGAATTCAAAGCAAAAGGGAAAGAAAAAGAAAAAATAAGATAGCATCAACAATGACATCTCAGAAGACGATGAAGAAGTAGCCAATTTTGTCAGAAGATTAAAAAAGGGAACCAGTAGAAAATATAGAGGTAAGCTTCCATTGACTTGTTTTAATTGTGATGGTATTGGTCATTTTTCTAAAAAATGTCCTCATAATAAAAATAAAAGAAATGAAGAAGATGATTCAAACAGAAAACAAATAAACAAAGGCAAAAGAACAAAAAATAAAGTCTTCAAGAAAATATTATGCACCAAAGAATACAACTCATCATCGAACGAAGACAAAGTCAGTGAAAGTGAGATAGAAAGGGTTTTATTTATGGTAGTAGAAGACTCCTATAAAGAAGACACCGAAGAAGAATATGAAGAGGTAGAAGTTGACTACATAGAAGAATTGTTGAGTGCCATATATGTTATAAAAAGGGAAAAGAAGAAAAACAAATCACTAAAGGAAGAACCAAAAAGAAAAGAGGAAACACAACATTCCAATTCCGAAGAATTAGAGCAGGTGATTTCTAATTTACAAATCCAAGTTGAAGAAGACAAAAGAATCTAAGAATCACTCAAATAATGATTGGAAGAAAAAGACAGGATCATTGGAAGTTTGGAAGCAAAGATTGTCACATTGAGAAAATACCTTCAACAAAAAAACATGCAAAATAACTCTAAGGTTTTGGAAAACATTATTAACAGTCAGAGGCCACATCATGACAAGTTCGAGCTAGGATTCAATCAGATAGAAGAGGTTCAAACTCAAAAAATACATATCAAGAAACAAAATCAAGAATCTGTGCAGAGATAGTCAGAGGATCTCCCAAGAAGGAAGAAAACAAGAGGTTTCATCACATAGATGTTCCACCACCCAAAAGATTTCGATTCCAGAATCCGCAATAGTCAAAATGAAAAGGATTTCAAGAAGAAGATGAATTTATAAGAGTAACTCCTTTGAGAAGATCTTCAACTCCCAGGTATTGAACTATCTTCTTTGGTTTATGTTATTCATGTAATAATTTTGGACATAAAGCTATAGATTGCAGAGAAAATAGCAGAAATAGAAACAACCATGAAAGTTATTCTCAAAATGATTATCCAAGAAGGCCTAGTGAAACACAGAGAAGAAGATACAACAGATTTGAGTCCTTGAGCACTGAAGTGGAATGCTACAAGTGTAAAAAATTTGGAAATATAGCCAAATATTGTAGAATGAAAGTCTCTCCTAGAAAATCACACCAAATAACAATAATCACAGACATGAACCTCAACAAAGAATATGTATACGAAAGTAGAATCAATATAAAAATGAAGAATGCACACTTGCTCTACAAGCTAAGCAAAATAAATGTGGTTAGTATGTTGACAATGGCTACTCAAAGCACATGATAGGTGAAGAGGACATGTTTCTAACCTTGATAAAGGAAAGAGATTGATCATTCTCCTTTGGAAACAACGACTCAACTAGAAACATTGGAAGAGGCACAATCAAAATTGGAAACAAGGATACTAAGGCAAAAAATGTTCTACTATTGGAAGATCTGAAACATAATATTCTAAGTGTAAGTCAAATGTGTGACCAAGGTCACGAACTTGTGTTTGATTCACAAAAGTGATAAATAAAGAAAGTAGGTCCATGCAGATTGGTTGTAACAACTGTGAGAACTTCAAGCAACATATATGTGTTAAGTGAAATTGGAAATGAAAATTTTTGTATAGGAAAGGAAGATGAAGTTTAGCTATGGAACAGAAGAATGGGTCACATAAACTTCAATAACCTTTTTAAAGTAAGAAAGAAGGAAGCAGTCAGAGAAATTCCCTAGATCACAAAGCCAACAAACACATTATGCAAGCATTTTCAACATGGAAAGAAAACAAAGACCAAGTTCAAATCAAAGGAATACTCTACAACAAGACCACTGGAAATTGTGCATACTGATCTAGTTGGACCAACTGGAAACAAGGGTTTAAAAGGTTATCAATATGTTATGTTATTGGTTGATGATTATAAAAGGATGATTGTAGTTGTTTTTCTCATGAAGAAGTCATAAGAATTCGAGAAATTCAAGATATACAAGGAAATGGTTGAAAATGAAATGGATTCAAAAATCAAATGTTTGAGATTTGATAATGGATGAGAGTTTACCTCAAAGGAATTTATGGATTTATGAAACAAGCATGGAATAAAAATAAAATTATCTATTGCTATGACACCTCAACATAATGGAATTGTCGAAAGGAAGAACATGACAATACAAGAAATGGTTCGAGCAATGTTAATGGATTCTAAGTTGACAAATGTCTTTTGGGAACATGCAATGCATACATCAGTTCACATTCAAAATAGAGTAATGTTCAGAAACAACAGAAAACTCCCTATGAGCTATGGGAAGGAAGACTGGCGAATGTGAAACACTTCAGAGTTCTTGGAATAAAATGCTACATCAAAAGAGAAGATGGTAGAATGGAAAAGTTCAATTTTCGCATGGACAAAGGCATACTTGTTCGATATTCGAGCACAAAGAAAGAATATAGATGTTTCAATCTAAGGCTCGACAAAGTTATGGAAAGCATAAATGTGATGGTTGATGAGACAGGTGGATGAAAAATGAAGGAATAAGAAAAGGAATAAGTGGATCAAGTTTACGAAGAAGAAGCAAAGGATGAAGAAGTAGTAGAAGGGGAAGATGGAGAAGATTAGATAGAAATATAAGAGAAAGAAGAACAAGTACCTCCAAAGACACCCAACAAACAAATAAATAAGAATCATCCCTTAGATCATATTATTGGGAACAAAGATGCATGAGTTGAGACTAGAAGAAGAATCCGTTCACCAGAACAACTTCACCTAACACTCTTATCTACGATTGAACCAAACTGTTTTGAAGAAGCCAACAAGGGTGAATTCTGGATAAAGGCCATGGATGAAGAGTTGGATTAGATAGAGAATAATGACACTTGGGAATTGGTTCCAAGACCAAGGTACAATAATGTGATCGGCACAAAGTGGTTCTTCAAAAATAAATTGAATGAAGATGGACAGGTTACCAAGAACAAAGCTAGATTGGTATGTAAAGGATACACACAGGTTAAAGGTATCGAATTTGAAGAGACGTTTTCCCCAATTTCTAGAATGGAAGCAATCATATTAGTCCTAGCTTATGCATGCTCCAAGAATATTAAAGTGTATCAGATGGACGTGAAATCATCCTTTTTGAATGAGGAACTAGAAGAAGAAGTCTACATTGAGAAACCAGAAGGATTTCAGTTGTCAGAGAATGAATATTATGTTTATAGGTTGAAGAAGGCCTTGTATGGTCTAAAACAGGCTCCCAGAGCATGGTGTTATAGTCTAGACATATATCTACAACAACAAGGGTTTAGAAAAGGAAATGCAGACAACAACCTCTACATCAAGGTAACTCAAGATAGTATTTTAATAATTGAAGTTTATGTTGATGATATTATTTTTGGACGTGATGATGACAGGTTGAGCGAGACATTTGCAAAGGATATGCAATATGAATTTGAAATGTCATTACTTGGAGAACTATCCTTCTTTCTGGGTCTTCAGATATGTCAAATCTACCACCATTCTAGCGAGTCTTTCACTCTATAATTTTACAGTCTGTACATTTTTCTCATTAATATAAACCATGTATTACTGTATCTTTGTGTTTATATCTTTGATATATTTCTATTATATTAGTGGATATATGATATATCTATGTACACTTCTTTATTATATCTATGCTCTCATTTCATGCCGAAAATAATCTGGATCACAACATCTAGACCAGATGTAATGCATGCAGTTGGACAGGTGCCACGATTTCAAGCAACACCAAAGGAATCACATGTTCTAGCAGTAAAGAGGAGATTCAAATATATCAAGGGTACATAAGAGTTAGGATTATGGTATCCAAAAGGAAATGATTTATCACTTATTTCCTACACAGATACAAATTGAGAAGGTTGCATTGATGACCAAAGAAGCACAAGTGGAGAAACGTTCTACTTGGGTGAGTGTTTGGTATCTTGGCTAAGCAAGAAACAAACATCAATATAATTATCTATAGCCAAAGCATATTATATTGCAACAACAACATGTTGTACATAGGTTCTATGGATGAAACAAACTCTGACAGATATACAGGTTGAGTATGATGAGCCCATTCCAATATATTGTGATAATACCAATGCCATTAATATATCCAAGATGAAGCACATTCCAATCAAGTATCACTTTCTATGGGAACAGGTTGCAGAGAAGAACATCAGAGTTGAATATGTGGGAACAAAAGAACAAGTTGCATATATCTTTACAAAATCGCTTCCAAGCGAATATTTTGAGTATCTTCGACAGAGACTTGGAGTAATTTTTACTCCAAAATGAATTCTTTTGAATGCTTATCTTATATGTCTTAGATTTACACAAGGAAGTACCATAAATAGGACAATTCATTTTGGGGGAGTAGTTTCAGTAAGAGTTCAGTCAACAGTTAGGGAGAGCATCCCCGACGAGAAGTTACCTTTTCCATTGATGTTAAAGTGGGAGAGATTCATCAAATGCTTGGATAGAGAGTTAAATTCTTGGAGAGAGAGAAAAGAGGTGATGGAGAGAGAGCACAAAGGCATGTTTCCATGGAGAGCGATGGTCACAGGGGGAGCATGAGAAATATTATTTCAGTGTTGCATCAGAGTGTTTCCATCAATGCCAAAGGGGGAGATTCTTGATTAATTGGGTTGGTTTTCATTGATGTCAACCCTTGAAGCATGTTCGATAGAAAATTTCGGTATCCCCAATAGTATGGTTAAGGGAATTAAGTTTTTTTGATGTATAATGGTATAAATATTAGTATATGTGTAGGTAAGAATATTCTAGATGGATAGTACATGCCATTCCATTTCCAGTGATATGTGGAACGTCACATAACTCCTCACGGTTATATATTTATGACCTTGTGAAGTTGGAGAACCTTCATGAGTTATCTAGAAGGTCAAATAATTCAAATTATTCTAGAAGCTCTTAGAAGAAGTTGACTAGTCAAGTGGGTGAAACTAGGAGTTAATTATGGGTTGAGTTGTTGCATTAAGAAAACAATTAAAAATAAATTAGTTGCAACTAGAAGTGCAAAACTTACTATTTGTGGATAAAGTGGTTATAAGTGGACAAGTTGTTAGAAGTGGGTTATCTTTAAAAGAAGGAAGTTGGGTTATGTTGGTTAGAAAGTAACTCCTTGAGGAAGCTACATGGAAGTATAAATAAGAGATAAATGATCTCCTATTAGCACCTATTGAGTACATTGAATATCTATTATTGTGTAAGGTTTATTTCAGATACTCATTGATACATCTGAAGTTGCACAATTCTGAGGTAGCACGAAGGGTTGACAACGAAAGTTTTGGAATTGCAGAAATACTGAAAAAATCCTAGTTTTGAGGTGTACGCGGGCTATAGTGGAATCGAGCGCGTACATTCATAGGCTGAAGAAGAACAAACCATGTACATACGCATGCTGAAAAAGGAAAAATCACGTATAGTTGGGAAAATCCATCAAAACTTGAGGAGATAAAGATGCGAGGTCTCTAGAGTATGAAATAAAGCTCCCAGGAAGGTCTACAATGATCAGGTACAAAATATCTATCTACAGATTCAAAATGTATGTCTTAATTATATGAGTAGTTGGATATTGTTGTCTACATGAGATATGGCTATGGGGGTTTGAGGATTTTATCTAGAGACGTTATTGGATGTATGTCACTTAGTGTATAATCCAAATCTACATAAACACATTGTTGGTATATTTGATATTTAGCATTGGTACATCTTGTTAGTGTTAAGGCACATCTTGTATTTCTTGGCATATGATTGAGGGTTTTTGTGGTACATGGTTGAGAGCTTGTAGTTGTGAAGTGGTTGTGAAGTTTTTGGTGTATTGTGAGACTGTTTATCAGTGAGGGTTAGATGTCTAGTCCATGTGAGGTTTATTACACTTGTTCATGATTGTACACACATATATGCAACATGACTAGAGATATATAGATGCACTTGGTTGAGGGATATGTGAGATGATGTATGCACATGGAACAACTACATATACGACACAATGGCAGGTTGTAGGTTAATGTGACAGAGGTAGCAAAGTGTTTGAAGTTTCAGAAAAGGTGAAAACCATAAATTTATGAAGCTGTACACAGGCTGCAGTATAGACATGCTGCATACATACATAGGCTGCAATATAGGCAGGGCACGTACATACACAAGATGCAACATATACAGGTCGCGTACATGTTGGGTTTTGTTGGTACAAGCTGAGTACATGTACATGTTGGTTACAGGTCCGTGGGACATATTGGTTTCATGTTGTTGGTACAACTTGGTCCAGGTTTACAATGGTATATCTCATAGTGACAATGTGGCATTGGTTTCATCATTTGAAACTTATATTTCAGGGCGACATGATGGGGCAAGGGTAGGTGGTTGTAGCCACCTTCTGGTTGTAGCCAGAGAACACAGGGGCTTGTATCCTCCTTCTTGTTGTAGCCAGAGAATTGGGGAGTTGGAGCTTCCCTCAGGTTGTAGCCTGGAAATATAGGGGGTCAGAGCCTCCTTCCAGTTATAGGCGGAGAAAAAAGGAAGTTGGTGCTTCTAATGAATGTAATTCTTAAAGACACATAAAAAAAAAATTCAGTGGTTTTCTCCCGCATTGGGTTTCCACGTAAAAATACTAGTGTATTGTGTATGTGTATGATTTTTCATTGTTCATGGTTTATTTACTCTACACTTGTTGAATGATAATGAGATATTGATCATAAAGATAAATAACACTTACACACTGTGGTTAAAAGGATTAAAAATCTATATTACTTATTCACACCCCCTCTCAGTTTGCCAACAAGGTTTGTTGACCCCTAATCTTTTGGTTTACCCTAAACCATGTGGAAAAACTATTAGTTGTAGGTTTTGTATAAATTGAGATCAAACTCAAATCATTTTCATAACACATTCTCTCCATTGTGAGGAGACTAGGGATGAAATTTTTGCTACCTTTCGAGTATCTCTTATCTCTTGTGCTATGGAATGGTTTCTTCGATTATGGTGATGATGATGATGATGCACTATCTCTTGGAGGTCTATTCTAGCTTTTTGTGGTGGTTTACTTTGGCATGTTAAAGTCTTATCTTGGATTTGTATGGTTCTTTACTTGTTATTGTTATTTGTGATTCAAGTTTAAGGTTTTTTTTGGCTAATGCTAGGTAGGAGTATAAGTGCATACACCCCTACCCTAGTTTCCACCATAATTGTTAAGCATAAAATTATTTGCAAAGGTTTTGGTTAAGGAAGTATAAGGACACACACCCCTTAATTCAAACCCTATCTAGATTACTTGCCCTGGGGAATAAGAGGATTTATACCCCCAAGGATGTAGTATCCGTAGCTCTTTATTTAAGACCCTATTAACCCATAAACAAAGGCACTAATCATTGCATTGGAGACATAAAATATTGCATTGGTAAACATGGAAGTTTAAGTTTTTGGTGTTCTCTCACTTGAGGTTTGTTCTCCTAGAAAAGGGCTACCTTGCCTCATTGAGGAGTCCCATTTCAACCATAAAAAATTGATGCTGTAATAACACTAACTTACAGCCATTAGGGCTGCACTAACCCTAGCTAACTCATAAACTAACCCTAAACTATCCCTAAAAATCTGCCTTAACCATCCACTAACCTAGACGCACCTCTAAGGCTAACTAAGAACTGATTTTATTGGGTAAATTTTCTGCTATAAGTCTTGGTTTGATACAGACATAAGGCTGATATATTTACTGTTGAAACCCTAACACAAACTCACAATTAACTTCCTCTTTTATTGTCATTTTTTGCTAAGAGTTTGCCATTTTATTCTATTTGTTCTAGTGCATTTTTTGGGTGGATTCTTTGTGGATTTTGGTAGTTATATTTACTGCTGTTACAACAAGTTTTTTACATGCATAAGGCTGAAAAATATATCTGCAGACATCTTCTATGATAGTCATATTTCATTTCTAAAGTCTCATGCTTCAATACATGAAATTTTCTAGCGTTTATCTAACTTGTTTCAAGCATATTTCATTGGACTCTTAACAACTTTTTTAGCAGCTTAAATACTTGTTTCTTTGCTGATATACATTGTTATATGCTTCTGCAAATTAGGTACCACAAGCTTCAATTACTTGTCCAACTAACATATTATACTGCATAGTGGGTTTTCATTGTGTCTTGGGATAGTACTAGCTTATCGACAATTCATCCAAGGCTTTAGCAACCTCAAAGTAACCCAAGAATCATTACCAACCTTCCATTTCCATATATGACATTGAACTTTGGGGACGTCACTCTTTCCACTTTCTTCTTCACACCCCTTTCCCCCTACGTTCAGCAGAATCACCTCCCAAGAGTGACCTAGTCACCCTTGAAGTGTGAGACCTATATTGAGGTGACATTGGGTATATTTTCCCATAGTTCTCACCATTTTGGTGGTTGGGTTGGGATTTTACCAACCTACAACTTGTGCGATAAATTTTTTGGCACCATTGTCGGGGAGGATTTTGAATCCTCTTCATGCCCTAACGACACTTTGGAAAGCTTCCCTCCCAAAGCCTCTATCCCTTGGCTTTCCTAGTGACTCCATTGAAGAACATTCCCTTTCTTTTTTCATCCTTGATGAACTTATCTTGAAGTTTATTTAGCGACTCCACTTTCCATGAACCCACCTTTCCTTCTTTTCCCCTTTCCACCCTTTGGTGAGACTTGATCTCAT
Organism: Picea abies; assembly: GCA_900067695.1. NCBI lineage: Eukaryota > Viridiplantae > Streptophyta > Pinopsida > Pinales > Pinaceae > Picea > Picea abies. Next base: position 1,583 of record CBVK0100543502.1, on the reverse strand, counting down.
CTAGCGACTCCATTGAGGTGTCCTTTCGGCTAATGGAATTATGGAACTGTTAGCACTCTGTAATTTCTCAGGATGAAGAAGAAATGGGTAGAGGTAACTAAAAAACCATTATGGAGTCAAGGATCTAGCCCTCCAAGACTCAGAGAGGGATCTCTCTATATGATTTAGGTTTGTTTGCTGGGAATTTTAGGCTAGTTATGATAGTACAGGGTTTGATTTTTTAAATGGTTTGGTTGGATCAAAGGAAATAGGCCATTGGGAAATAGAGTCAGGACATGAAATTCAAAGGTTTACAATTTAACATAGGCTGAAAACCTTCCTGAAACACTGAGGAAAAATAGGCACCCTGTTCAGCAGGTTAAAATGATGTAGAGGTGGTCTGAAAAGAGTAAAGCCCACTGCAATAAGAGGAACCTAGCAGAGGATGAATCTCTTATGACATATTTAGAAGAAGAAGGACAGGAGGCATGTGACCAAACAAGGCATCTAACCAAAGATGAATCCTTGAAGGAAAACTATGAAAACATAAACAAAAACCACTACATAAGAGACACCTAATCATAGGTGAATCCCTACATGCAGTTGCAGAAGAATCAACACATAAATCTAATAGTTGAAACAAAGAATATAGAAATGGATGAATTCTGTAACAGAGAATTGGAAATACACAACAAGCGTATTCTATGGTGAAAGGAGCACCAAACAAAGATGAATTCCAGTCATGCCACTCTTAGAAAACTGCTGTAAGATAAACAAATAAAACAGAGAAGGAAAAATTCTGAACATAAACATCGTGCTGAATCTCAGGCCATAAAAAAGCTTGCTGTATTAATCTCACAAAGAAATAAACATGGCCTTCATACATTTGCAGGGGTTTCCCTTCCCTGAAAATTCCAAGGCCCCAATATGCTTTCACATAGGTCGAACCCTTAATACTTCGAAATGTGAAGTATTTATCAGTTGTTTACAAAGGATCTTGTCATAAATGAGCAGTAGAAAATTTAGGAAAATATAAAATAAATAGATTCCATATTACAATTATAGATTTTTGTTGAGATTTATTCAGAGATTCGACACTATTTTGATGGGATATGTGTGTGATCCATGCCTTTGAATCCGATCTCTTTGCCATCTGTCCTTTTGACTTTCTGCCCTGAAATTATGAAAAATAGGGTCTAGTGAAGTCTTTGATTCTCCCTATACGTAGCATATGTGAAAAATATGGAAGAGGTTATTTTTCTTTGGCTTGTGATGAGAAAAAACTCTTTCGGTTTTTCAAAATTCATCTCCAGCTTTCCAAAACATCTACCGGAAAAACATGACAAAAAAAGGAAAAATGGAAGCCTGAAAAATAATGCTCAAAGATGGATTTGATTCTCCCAATTCCCGATACCTGTGAAAAAAATGAGATAGGTTATTGAATTTCATCCTGTTTCGGAGAAAAATCTCTCTCCATTTCTCAAAAATCCTTTAGGTTTTCCCAAAAGTTTTATCGGAAGGAAGGTGATCAAACTATGTGAAAAACGGTTTTTAGAGGAGTGAGAGTGGATTTCAAAGGAGGGAGAGTGGTTTTCGGACCCCCC
>CBVK0100543501.1:0-17573 GCA_900067695.1 Picea abies | reverse complement strand
GTACATTTCTTTCATTAATAGAAATTGTGTATTACTGTATATCTATGTTTATGGTTGCATCTCTGATACATTTCTGTTATATTATTGAATATCTGCAATATCTTTGTGCATTTCTTTATTATATCTCCGCTCTCATTTCGTGCCGAAAATAATCTGGATCAGTTGTAGTGTGGCCATGATGCCACGAAGAAGGTGTTGAAAGTCGGGTCCCCACAGGGAGGTGGTTCGTCCTCAACTGGTGTCCCATCCAATTGGATGGCATCCTCCGACTGTGGTGACACGTTCCTCTCCTTCTGGTCATCCTCCTCCTGGACTTATTCCTTCTGTGCATCAACCAGCCAAGATGGAATCCCTTGCTCATAGTGGTCTAGCTCGGTGTGGACCAAATCTCATTGAGGTGCCAACATTGGTGCCGGATTTTCTGTTTCATGTGTTGATGCTACTTGGGATGCCTCTGTTGGGAAGTGGGGATCACCCTGCATTGTGGAGAGAAATTACAGGAGATGAGAGGCTTTGCCATCTAGGATCTCCAATCAGAAGTGGAGGTCATCCATATCCCATTGTAGCTCAAAACCCAGGGCCTGCAACAAAGAGAGACTTGATTTCCAATCACAATCTAGGTCCGGTTTGGAGTCAAATCGAGAGCGGGGTGGATGGCATGAGTTTTGAATCGCCTGTAGTGACTGTGAGGTTGGGGATCTGGGAGGAAACAAAGGGCGTAGGAGTGAGGCAGAGGCCGAATTTGCTAGATGTACCAGGTTATAATCCAAAGAGGCCACTGAGTAGTCCAACCCCTCCATCCAGTTGGCCAGAGATGTAGAGAGGGGTGGGAGATGAGAACGGAATTGGGTCGATTGCGCCAGGGAGGATGACAAGGTGGTCGATGGGGAGGAGGATGAGAGGGATGGCGCAGGCCGGGGATGGGGAACCAAGATGGGTTGGTTTGGGTACCAAAACAACCCTCGTTTAGACTTCCCTCTGAGTCGAGGCATCTCTGAGAAACATAGGAATCAAGAGTGAGCCAGGAATGGACCAGGAAAGAACAAAAGCAAAGAAGGGAGAAGTTGGGCAGGAAGTCGAGCGTTGAGAAGAACAACCAGGAAGGAATAAGCCATTTGGAGATGCTGAAGTCATTCAAGTAGGCCAGGAAGCTGGTGAAGTACCATAAATAACCACATGCTCAAGGTAGAGGCCGAGGGAATATGAAGTTACTTTGAGAGGAAGAGAAGACAGAGTAGGGTGCATTGAGAGTAATGGCGCCCTACTTCGAACGAGCTGAACTTAATGGCATGGAGTAGGTGGGAGGGAGTGGCACATGGTCTTCACGTGGTCGGTGCCACGGAGGAACTCCTCTGGCTTCGCCTCTTGACGTGTGTATTCCACTAGCACCCCATCCGGGGAATTTTGTGTTTTTTATTACTCCAACTATGTTTATTCAATTTCTACACATTCTTCTATTATTAATTAGTGTAGGAGCATATTCTATACCTCCTACTCCTCTATCTTCTTTAAATGCGTCTATTCCATTTCAATGTTAGTATGTGCATTGTATTTTTCTTTCTTTTCATTTTCCTAAAGATTAAACCTTATAGTTTAGATAATTGAATAACATGTTTTAAAATATACTTCATATAATTGGTTAATATGTGCTTTTAAATATTAGTTAAAAAAAACAGAAATATAATTTATAATCCTCATAGTAAATCTTCTAGAATTAAAATTTTGAAATTTTATAATATTTTGAGTGAACTCTACATCCATTATCAAGAAATCTATATCAACTTTGAAATATAGAAAATAGTAAACCATCATGTGGAATATATAGGTTGAAATATTATAATTTAATTATTATAATTTATTAATATATATTAAAATATAAAATATCCTAAGGTAAATCAGGATAAAATAAAATTTTAGCAAAATTCCATCAAAAGTGATATTAATATGGTCCAATTAATAAAATTTTAGAATAAAAAAATAATAAAGTTATAGAATAAAAAGGAGAAATTTAATGAAGAAAAGGTTAAATTAAATAATAAATTTATAAAATTGAAAGATTATAAAAATAATAATAAATAAAATAATGGTTTAATATTATTTTTAAATAGTTAAACAAATTGGGAAATTTAAAAAAAAATTACATCTAAATAACATGAATAAAGATCATAAATAGGAGAAGATCATTAATTCTTTCATTCCTTGAGATCTCACATTATTTAATCCACATTATAAGGAGTAGGCCTTGGCTAGGTTCTTGGATCTCATCCCAAGCCCTAGACACAATGAATCAACTTGTTCCCCCTAAGATCATGAAGACTTCCACCTTCTCCTACAGCCACCAACTTATTTCCCTTAAAATTATGAAGACTTCCACCCGCTCCTACAATGCCCAACGTGTTCTTGGTAAGATCATAAATACTCCCACCCACTCCTACTACCCTTGAAGATCTAAGTCATTAAAATTTAAAAAAAATAATATATTAAAGTGGAACTATAATTATCTTAAAAATAAACTTCTAAAAAAAAAAAAATTAATTCACTTTTATCGATATATTTCTAACCATACAAAATATACTAATTAATAATAATAATTATATGTATATAGAAAATATATTAATTATTGATAGTAATTATATGTATGTAAACCTCCATAAACTTTGGTAGTCAAAATGCGGAAGTAGTCCCTTATCCCACAAACAAAGAGTCTCATACACCAAATTAATGTTTCATTTAAACAAGACCTTAAAATTAAATTATTATCATGGTTATAATATAATTATTAAATATATATGGTTATAATATAATTATTAAATATATATAGTTATAATTAATAATTTAATATGATTTTTTAAAATTGTTAAGTTATTGAAAAATAAAGTTCGAACTTAAGGACTATAAGACTCGTGGGGATATTTCAATATACACCTAAAGAAACTCACTTAAAAGTAGTAAAGAGAATATTCAGATATCTTAAAGGCACCTTAGAACTTGGATTATGGTATCCAAAAGATAAAGACTTCAATCTAACTATATACACTAATGCAGATTGGGTAGGTAGTATAGATGATAAAAAAAGAACAAGTGGAGGAGCATTTTTTCTAGGAAAATTTCTGGTAGCATGACTAAGTAAGAAACAAAAATCCACATCATGAACTACAATTGTTGTTGTATCTTGTTGCACACAAATTCTTTGGATGAGCAAACAATAGAAGATCTACAAATAAGATATAATAATCTCATATTTATTAATTGTGATAACACTAGTGCCATATGTATCTCGAAAAATATAGTAATGCATTCTAAAACCAAACAGATCCCAATTAGATACCATTTTCTAAAAGATCAGGCTGCCCAAAAAGTGGTTAAAATTGTGTATGTAGACACCAAAGAACAAATTGCAGACATATTCACAAAACCTTTTTCCCATGAGTACTTTTGAAAATATTCGATAGAAATTCAGAGTAATTCACAAACCTCACTAAAACCATAAAAATCATATCAGAAGAAAAGGGGCACATGGTCAGGGGGAGCATTGCCACAGGGGGATCAAAGAAATATCCCCTCTGTCATTTCTGTCAAAGGGGAAGGAAATTGATAAGCAACAGAAATAAAATATTTCAAAAAGAAAAGGTTGCCATCAATGCCAAAGGGGGAGAATTTTGGACACAATGGTACAATATTGTTATTGATGTCAACATGACAATATGGTCAAGAACATGTGTTTCCTCTTAAGAGGTCACAGGTTCAAATCCAGAGGGGGGTAGGGTATGTATACCTTCATAGACTTTACTAGTCAAATCGTTGGGTAGAGGAGGGTCTCTTCTCCCACAAATAAGGAGGTCTCATTAAAAATAAATTATTATTATTATTAAGATCATGAAGACTTTCACCCACTCCTACCTCCCTTGAAGAGCTAAATCATTAAAATTAAAAAAAAAAAAAATATTAAAGTGGAACTATACTTAGCTTAAAAATAAACTTTTAAAAAGAATAAATTTTAATTCATTTTTATCAATATATCTTTAACCATACAAAATAAATTGATTATTAATAATAATTCTCTGTATGTAAACCTCCTTAAACTTTGGTAGTCAAATTGAGGAAGGAGTCCCTTGTCCCACAAACAAAACGTCTCATACATCAAATTAATATTTTACTTAAACAATACTTTAAAATTAAATTATTACTGTAGTTAAAATATAATTATTAAATACATATGGTTATAATTAATAATTTAATATCATTTTTTTTTAATTTTATTAAATTGTTAAGTTATTGAAAAATAATGTTCGAATTTAAGGATTAAATTTGAATCTTGTATTTCATAAGTTTAAATCCAGAGAGAGTTAGGGTATGTATACCTCCTTAGACTTTGCCAATAAAATTGGTGAGAAGAAGGGATCCCTTGTCCCACAAACAAGAGAGTCTCATACACCAATTTGATGTAACTTAACTCTGACCTTAAAAATATATTATTATTCTTATTATGAATACCCACAAAACCCAAGTATTTCATTATAAATACTGTCCAAACCCAATTGTTTCAAACACAACTATCTGGGGCATTCAAGAGTCAGTTTTAGAAAGATGGAAAGGCATGATGACAGATTAGATGTAATGGAAGAATATCACAAAGACCCTTCTTCTGCTGATGGGACATCTGAAGCATCGAACTCAGGTAAGTTAGTTATCTGTTCTTAGTTGTTGCAGACAGATTCTATTGTTCTCTTTTTAACATTTGTTGTTGGATTTTGTAATTTTCTTATCTGGCAGAAAGAGATTTAGTTTCTGGAATCTGTGATGATGTTGTTTTGGCGGAAATCGTTCCTCGATTGTCTCGGGCAACGCCACTGGATAAGAGGCCGGTCTTGATCTTGTTGAGTCGATCATGGGCCAATGCTATGGAAGGGCATTCTCCATTGTTGTTAATAGCACCTCAAATTCATATGTTTTGATTATAGCACTTCAAATTCATATGTTTCTTGATTCATATTTCTTATGGTTATTTTCACTGTGAATAGGGTTGGAGTTTGAAAAAATTCCACCTTTCAAATATGATGGTTGTATTAGTTTTGATTATAGCACCTCAAATTCATATGTTTCTTGATTCATAATTTTTATGGTTATTTTGATTGTGAATAGGGTTGGAGTTTGAAACAATTCCACCTTTCAAATATGATGGTGGTATTAGTTTTGATTATAGCACTTCAAATTCATATGTTTCTTGATTCATATTTTTTATGGTTATTTTGACTGTGAATAGGGTTGGAGTTTGAAACAATTCCACCTTTCAAATATGATGGTGGTATTAGTTTTTATTATAGCACTTCAAATTCATATGTTTATTGATTCATATTTTTTATGGTTATTTTGACTATGAATAGGGTTGGAGTTTGAAACAATTCCACCTTTCAAATACGATGGTGGTATTAGTTTTGATTATAGCACTTCAAATTCATATGTTTCTTGATTCATATTTTTTATGGTGATTTTGATTGTGAATAGTGTTGGAGTTTGAAACAATTCCACCTTTGAAATATGATGGTGGTATTAGTTTTGATTATAGCACTTCAAATTCATATGTTTCTTGATTCATGTTTTTTATGGTTATTTTAATTGTGAATAGGATTGGAGTTTGCAACAATTACACCTTTCAAATATGATGGTGGTATTAGTTTTGATTATAGCACTTCAAATTCATATGTTTCTTGATTCATACTTTTTATTTTCTGATGCAATCATGGAGTAAGCTTTGTTGTTTGAACATTTGGATTATTATAAAAGACTAAGTAATGGGGATTATTTCATTAATATGTTTCATTCAATCAAATATCATATTTTTTTTTACATGTTATGTTATTTTTTTTATGTGTTTTAATGCCCATTTTATTTTCAATTACTCCTATGTTTAATGTCCCTGTTATTTTCAATGTTTAACTTATATGTTGTTTGAGTATTAATGTTTACTTTTAATGGTATTTATATATTTTTAATTTTATATATTTATGTTGTATTTATATTTATATAAAAATTTTAGTATTTTATATATTTTATAACAATTGTATTTCTTGTATAGCTTATAATAAGTATATTGTTTTAATGGTTAAGTATATGTTTTTCTACTAAAAGATCATATCATAGGTTCAAATTCAAAGAAGTCATTTAGTCCACTAATAAGGGGGTCTCATGCACCAATTCACTGTGTGGTTTAACTGCAAACTTAAGATTAGATTAATTTTTTTTTTGTAAGTTAGAAATTGTATTAAAGCCTACTAAGCAGTGAGATTTACATATGTCATATTGTTCTAGATGGTTGCGATATCTTTTCCCTGGTGGGAAACCAAAGCTGCCACGCAGCCATTAAAATTCACAGTAACCATGCAAGACTTAAAAAACTGAAGTGTTCCTGAAATGTAAAAAACTAGTTCTAAAATGCCACGCACGGAGACACTACGTCCTGCTACACTATCCATACCAATATACAAAAACTGATACGAGCTAAATCTATAAAATCCTAGGACTGAGATGTTGCATAGGGAATATAACTTCTAAATTAAACTATCGGGATGCATCAACCTAAAGAAAAACTGAGTGAGAAGAGGCTATCCTGAGCTGGGGTCGAGCCTTTGCTCATGCCTTTGGTCTTTCACAGTTTCCGTGCTTGGTGCACTTGTGTTCAAAATAGCTTGCCTGAGATCCTGTAGAAAAGTCATCATGTGTTCCTCACAACATGTCCTTTCTACTTCTTTTTGTTACATTGCAGTGATGGCGCTCATGACATCCTCCATCACTCACTTGATGACATCCAGAGAGTCCATGATAACTTCATTCCCAACATAGTGTGTGCAAATAGGAGGTGGCGGAGCTAGTGGAGTTAAATCAAAAGAGGAGGTGGAGGAGTCGGGAGAAGGAAGGGGAGAGGACAAAGAAGTGAAAGGGACAGACAAAGTGGAGGGAGTAGGATGGAGAGGCAAAGGCAGATGCTGGTTGGGGGGTGATGGGCTGAGTTTTGGCATGAAGACTAGGTAGTTTCCCTAGTTGTTGATCCATTCGACTTCACAGACGTTGGGAGAAGACAAAGGAAGCAAACCTGGACAAGTGGCCCGATTGGGAGAATTGTCTGGGGATAATACACGAGGAGAAGTTGGGAGATGCTATAGGGTGGAGGGGCGCATAGGGTATGTAGGCAAGCTTGGAAGAGCCTTCCTGCCTCGTCCTCGTGCACCTCTCTCTTTTGCAGCACACCAGGTTTCCCCCCATTTCGAATTTTCTCGAATGTGCGGAATGAGGAAGATCAAGTTAGACCCAAGAAAGAAAGATAGAGTAATGTTATGCAAGGTGGTGGAAGAAGACCCGAGCCAAGAGCCATCGTCATTCGGGAAAGGATAGTAGGGCTCCGAGGGCCGAGAGCTCCAAGAAAAATTGATTTAGAGACAAAAAATTGAATCAATTTCTGGTGGAGGCCAATACTCGGGAGGCCAAGACTCAGGAGGCCAAGGGGTTGAATGAGCCATGACATTCCGTCCATTGCTAGCCTAAATCCGCTAAACTTGGCAGGACGATGGGACTGGGCCTTCGGCCAGCCCATAGCCATAAATTCCCTTACAAATAGGAGATCCATGCCATTAAACTGGATCGAAATAAAATGAACACAACATTTTCAAGGCCATTGTATTAAAGGAATGGAGTAATGGTGGAGGTGGGTGGGGTGTGTGCCGGCTTGGGGTGGCGAGAGACATGGCCAAGTGTTTTCCCATCAGGACATCCATCTGTCATCTCTGATGTCACCCCATATGGGGGTTGGTCCTTCTTGTGTGCCAAGTTTCTGCAAGCGATCACTATGGGGTGAGTAGAGGAAGAGGTTGGAGAATATAAAAAGTCTCCTTCCTACAGATCTACCCCAAAGTTTGCCAACATGTCTGCTACTTGATTTTCTTTTTTTCAGACGTGGGATGGAAGAATAACCCACTGAGGCTGAAGGATTGACTTTATTTTGATCAACCCGTTCAGAAGTCTCCGTCTTGGGGATATCTTCTCCAAATATGCTCCATTTAGGAGATGAGTGAGGAGGTTGATGACTATCTGCGCATCATCTTCTGCTATAAGGAGATTTATCCTGTGCAGTTTGGTCGCTTGCAGACCTTTGAGAAATCCCCAAATTTCCATTACATTGTTGGTGTTATGGTCCAAGTTCCTCGCTGAGAGGTGAAGGATATCCCCTTTACTATTGCATATAGCTGCCCCATATCCAGTCCATCTTGGATTCCCCTTGGAGACTCCATCGAAATTGATTTTGTGATACCCAAATTGCAGAACCTCCCAATGGGAGGGGCTGATCTTGGAGGTGCTACCTGGGAGGGGGGATGAAAAAGAAGGGGAGAGATGGAATTACCAAGCCTTGAGGATGATGAGCTCATTATTCAGGAAGATCTGGTCCTGATCCATCCATGGGTCCAATGTTATTGTTTCCTTTATATTGGAGTGGATTTTAGCCCAAACGTCTTGCCAGCTCAGGGAGGAGGATTTGAATATTCTACAATTCATCTTTTTCGTAATCTGCCAGAGTATGAAGCCCAATAGAAGCTACCAAATTCTATTGAAGATGGGATATTGGAAAATTTAATCCCACCATTCCTCGACTGTTTCCCTGATACCGTCAGGATTCTTGTCCGATACTCTCATGATGTTGGTGCATTGGTCCCAAAGGTGCGAGTTGTAGGAGAAAATATTGAGAAGGTGGTTCTGAGTCTCTTCATATTTACAACAAAGGTGACACTAGGAGGGTCCTATAAAGCCTCTTTTCATCAGATTATCTTAGGTGAGGATACTATGGATCGTCTCTAACTAAAGGAAGGTACTAATTTTTGGCCATAGCTTTGCACCCCATATTTTGTTCCAAATTACCTCTTTTGGGAGGGAGTTATGTCCTTCACTAAAAAAATAAGCTTCTTCGAGGTTGTAGGTGACAGTATTGGAGAGTCCCCACCTTAGAATGTCCTCCCCCTATTGGTTGAAGACTCTCCTATAATTGAGCTGATCTAGAAGTGGTTGGATATTTATCTTGAGAGGGATATGCAACTATTCATGAGTTTTTTCCCATTTGCACCAGGTGTCTCTGTTGTCTTCTAGAATCTAGAAGTCGACAACCTTTTGAAGACCTGCACCTGTCACGAAGGGAATGAAAGTACGCAGATTGGGTTGCTTGTTCAGGGCTGGAAGTTGTTTCCAGAAGTTGCTCCAGAATAAGGCCGAGGTTCCTCCTTGCAGTTCCCAGAAAGCGTGATATGTTACCAACCCCTTGTTTTTCCTTAGTGCATTCCAGATGAGAGATCCAGGGTGTTGACCATTACATCTAATTAGATCATTTTTCAGAATGGAAGAAATGTACTTTTTCCTCCAGAGACACACCCAGTGGTCTTGCGGCCTCTTTAACCATCTCCACCATATTTTTGCACTGCGTACTTTATTGAGTATGGATGGATATTTGAGATCGATTCCCCATGTGTACTTTCGTCTACATGTTTTCTACCAAATGACTAGAGCCAATTTGCATCCCTCTTTGGATTCCTGCCAAAGGAAGTTCCTTTGAATATTTATTAAAGTGTTGAGGATAAAGCTTGGGGATGCAAGCACCGAGAAGGAATATATTGGGAGGGCTTGAAGGATATACTTAAGGAGGATGAGGTGACCAGGAATATTGAGGGAGTGGAAGGTCCAAGAGGTCAGGTTTTTCTTGAAGTTGGAAAGCAAATCTTCCCAAGAAGTGTTCCTTAGTGGATTATCAATAAGGGGGAGGCCAAGATACTTGGAGGGGATGACGCTCCAGGTGAACCCCAAGAGTTGCATAATGTGATGTTGGATCTGGTTAGGAGTGTTGAAGAAAAATATTTAGAATTTAGAGAGGTTAAATTCCATGCCCGAAGCCTCACAGAAAAGGTTGATCATTGTATGAATTAAGAGAGATTCACGAATTGTGGGGATTCCCATCAACAAAATGTCATCCATGAACTAACTATGTGAAATGGACGGATATATTCCATGGGGGGTGAGTCCTGAAAGGGAGTGATCAGTGATGGTTTCCTTAATGGATCTATTCATCCCTTCCACCATTAAGATGAAGAGAAAGGGAAAAAGTGGATCCCCTTGTCTTATTCCTCTAGAGGGAGAGAAAGGCTTGGAAGGGATGCCATTGACTAAGATAGAGAACAAGGTTGAGGATGTGAGATTGACAATCCAGGAGACCCAAGAAGAATCAAATAAAAATGCTATAAGGGTTGATTCCAAGTAATTCCAACTAAGTTTATCAAAAGATTTGGAAATATCCAGTTTTAGAAGCATACCGGGAGACTTGGTCGCATGAAGTGAGTGGATTACTTCTTGAGCCAAAACGATGTTGTCCAGGATCTGTCTACCTTCCATGTACCCTGACTGTTCGGAAGAGATGATGAACAGTAGGATAGTTTTAAGACACTTGGCTATGACCTTCGTGATAAACTTGTAGATCACATTACAAAGTACAATGGGTCGGAAGTGGGTTGGGGAGGTAAAATTGTTCTCTTTAAGAATGAGAGTGGTGAAGGTGGAGATGAGTGCCTGTAAGACCTACCTCGATTTTTTGTAATCCTGTATAATTTCCCAGAATTCTTCTCAGATAATGTCCCAACAATGATGGAAGAAGTCCGAAGTGAACACGTTGGGCCAAGGGGATTTTCTTGTTGGAGTATCCCTGAGGGCTTGATCCACTTCTTCTTGGGTAATAAGACATATCAAGGCCTTGTTATGTTCACTGGTGACCTCCTTTGGAATATGCTAGAGGATTGAATCGATAGCTCGAGTGAGATCTATAGGGGGTTCAGTAAGAAGGTTCTTGTAGTAAGACAATAGTTCATTTTTTATATCTACGTGCTTTATTGTATTTCCAAGCCTTTTACCGAGACTAGGTGAGTGATATGATTAGTATGACGATGTTGGAGCATGGACATGTGGAAAACATTGGTGTTTATTTATCCCTCTTTGAGCCATTGGATTCAGTATTTCTTCCTCCAAAGAGTTTCTTCCTACGCCCGTCTTTTAGCCATATGAATGTTGGGTAGGGATTCTTGCTCCTTTAGGGAATCAGTAAGGCCTTGTGTTTGGATTTGCTGTTGGAGGTCTTGAATATGATGGTTGAGGATTTCTGAGCTTGGAAAATGTTACCAAAAGTGGTTTTATTCCATGCCTTTAAGTGTTACTTGAGGTTTTTTAGCTTCTGTTGAAATTTGTGCATAGGAGTGCCTATAGTGATCGATTCTTATTTCCACTAGAGTTTTATGTTGGCTTGAAATTCCAGGTGCTTCAGCCAAAAAAATTCAAAGCGAAAGGGTTTCCTTCTTGGGGTTTCATTGATACTTATCGAAAGGAGTATCGGCCAATGATCGGATCCACGAGTGTCGATCATAGTGACATTCCAAGTGAGGCCATCCAACATGAAGGGTTCAGAGATTAAGAAGCAGTCTAACCTACAGGATACATTTTGTGTCCACGAGCATAAATTTGACCAGGCGAAGGGTCCATTGTCCATTTCTACGTCAATGAGATTCAACAGACCAATGATTCGGTGGAACTTCTCACTGCCATTACCTATTCTTCATGTGCCACCCTTCTTTTCCTAAATATCGATTATTCTATTAAATTTTCCCCCAAGAATCTAGCGTTGATTGTCGATATTATTGGCAATCCATTCCAGGTGATGTAGGAAGGCGTCCTTATGTCATGGGGTTGCAGGGCCATAGACATTCGTGATAAAGCATGACTTGTTCGAGCCTATGAGTTGGAAGGAGGTAGTGATGGTCCAATTGGAGGTGAATAATCCCTCCATCAGTACCGTGGAAGGGTTCTAGAGTACGACCAACCCTCCTAATGTACATTTTTCATTAACTTCCACTTAGTTGGCTTGCTTCCAACATTTTTGAAGAATTTGAGAAGGGACCCCTGACTTTTTTCTTTTTTTTTCATATTTGGCGCACAGGATTTCCTCAATCTTCTCTATAGCACAAAGATCCTCTACCTCTTCTTCATCACTTTCCAATCCTTCTCTCTCAGCTATTGCTCTCTTTTTCCTATTAATATTATATTGGTAGGGTCTTCTTCTCTATGGCATTCCCTCTTTTTCCATTATGTCCTTGATATGTTCTTCATCCATCATAATGGGGTCCATTATTTCCTTCTTCTTACCTCTATCCAAATCCATCTACATGTTTGAGATCGTCCTTAGTGTTTCCCCCAGTCTCCCCATGTGCACAAAGTTATTTAGATGTTAGACTCCATTCTCATCACACCTTTATCATGAAAAAAAATATTGATTGATGTATCGAGTGATCTAGTATACCTTCCTCTTGGACCCTTCAAAAACTCATGCTATGAAGTAGTGTATGATTTTGCAGTATCAACTGCAAACTCGATAATGAATCTTGTAATGATGTTATCTAGCCAGAAATCAACTGCGTGCATGAATTTGTTGTTGACTTTTTGTAGATGTGCAACATTTTCAACAGTCCATTCTACTGGACTTATCCAATAAGTTGGGTGAGTATATTTTAATCTCAGTATACACTCTTGTATAAAATGTGTAAATTCATAGAAATATGTCTCATGAAGATGAGTAAATACATACGTCTCCAAATATTGGTGCGGTGTATACTTAGGGTTTCTATTGTATTTCTATGCAAATTCGAGCTCGTTTTGTTTCATCCATCGTTCAATATACTATTTAGTTGGGTTTCATGGTGTGAACATCCCCTTCTAATCCTTCATTCTCTTCATTGTTCTTCTCAGCAAGTCCCTTCTAATCTGCCCTTCTAGATTCCAGACAACAACATAACCATTTGTTGGAGGTTTATGGGATGACCTGGGTTCTACTTTAGGTTTCCAACAAAACCCTGCAAACCATCGACCCTTCTGAATACTAGAAGGAAACGCTACGCACATAGTGAAAAATGTAGTCTCACCCGAGATGGCTTATGGGTGACCGTAGGACCTAGATGTCTGCAGTCTTTGAAGGGAGACTTATGTGGGACGAGAGACATTATTTCTACCTCAAAACACATCATATTTTTTATTCTATTACATCAACACATCATTACATCTAATATCTACCATTCAATAATCAGTTGCAATCATTTGGGGTTTATTCTACAATAATTATCTAGGTTACTCTATTGTGCGCTACATTTTACTACTGAAAGATTAATCCATTCATCATAGCTAAAAATTTGCAAGAAATAACATAATCATTCCACACAGAGACACAAAATTTACCGTGGTTCACCCCCCTTGGGATACATCCACAAATATTTGTCTTTTTAACTCTTTTATTATTTTACATCAAGGTTACAATGTTGCGCACATTACATTTGAGGTTGACAATATCACAGTAAGCTCGACAACTCATGAATGACAATCTTAACCTCGATTACAATTCTTGATATAACATACCTTTGTTTGTCTGTCTCTATCTCATCATATATCTATATCCTCTAGTGATACTGATATCCACTCCTATCTCTATCTCTATCTTTTAATCTCAGTATCCACTCTTGTTGAAAATGTGGAAATTCATAGAAAAATGTTTCATGAAGATTAGTAAATATGTACCTCTCCAAATATTGGCGCAATGTAGACTTACGGTTTCTATTGTATTTCTGTGAAAATTCGAGCTATTTTTTTGTCATCCATCGTTCAATATTCTATTTAGTTGGGTTCCATGGTTTGAACATCCCCTTCTAATCCTTCATTCTCTTCACTATTCTTCTCAATAAGTCCCTTCCAATCTATTCTTCTAGGTTCGAACAGACACCAAAACCATTTGTTGGAGGTTTATGGGTTGACCTGGGTTCTACTTTAGGTTTCCAACAAAACCCTGCAAACCATTGAGCTTTCTGAAGACCAGAAGGAAACACTGCGCACAGAGTGAAAAATTTAGCCTCACCCGAGTTGACTTATGGATGACTGGAGGACCCATATGTCTATTGTCTTGGAAGGGAGACTTTTGTGGGGATGGGAGACATTATTTCTACCTCAAAACACATCATATTTTTTATTCTCTTACATCAACACATCATTACATCTCATATCTACCATTCAATAATTAGTTTCATTCATTTGGGGTTTATTCTGCAGTAATTATCCAAGTCACTCTATTGTGCACTACATTTTACTACTGAAAGATTAATCCATTCATCATAACTAAACATTTGCAAGAAATACCATAAGAATTCCACATATAGACACAATTACCCCCCTTTGGCTACGTCGACAAATATTTGGTTTTCTTGGCTCTTTTATTATTCTGCATCAATGATACAATGTTGTGCGCATTACATTTGAGACTGAGAAGATTGCAGTAAGCTCCACACCTCATGAATGACAACTTTACCCTCGATTACAATGCTTGATCTAACATACATCTATCTATCTGTCTCTATCTCATCATATCTCTATCTCCTCACATATCTCCACTATCTCACAACACATATTTATATTACAAAAGGGGGTTAATTAACAGTTACAAAATTGACCAAAACCCTAACCCACCAACCCTATGTCGAATAGATTTTTGCACTTTCTAACTCCCTGATCACGATTGGTCCAAAATCCAATTGTTTTCCTCATTTATCCGCATCTTTATTCCTTTCTTTTACTTTCACAATTTCTTGGCACTGCTTTTCAAGGTTTTCAGACACATGCTCTTTATTTGGTCCATTTCCTAATTTCCTTAATTAATTGCCACGCTTTTCCCAAAATGGCATGTGCCAAAAGTCTACTTCTTCCTAAGATATAGGTCTAAGGAGGTTGGAATTTTGTTCCACTGTTATCAAAGGGGGGATATTCCATGTTACCTTCTCAATGACATGCGATCTGTTGGGACAATAATACGAGAGTATATCTTGGTAGAAATTAACTAGTTCCCGCTCAATGCCCCGATGACCCATGATGGGTTTTCCTTGTTATCCTTCCAATTTTTTTATTCGGTTATTTTGGAGCCTTTGTACCATTGATCAATGAAACAATTTTGTGTTCTTCTCCCCCTCTCTGAGCCATTGAACTCTTGAATTTTTCCTCCACAAAATCTCTTCTTGTGCATACAATTATTCTTTTAATTCCTTTGAGCAGTCTTGAGTTATAATTTCATATAGTATTTGTCTCATTCTTTGTTCCATGTCTTTTTGGGCTTGGAAGATATTTCCAAAAATTGTCTTGTTCCATTCCTTGAGGTGTCTCTTGAAGTTTTCCAGTTTCTATTGAAATCGATACATTAGGGATCCTCGAGAGATTATAGATTCCTCCCACAATGATTTGACCTTATCTTAGAATTATGGAACCTAAAGCTAGAATTTTTCAAACCGGAACAATTTGCACTTGGGGGAGCTGAGAATGTCCATCCATAATTGAATGGGTCAATGGTTGGAGCCAACAACTAATAATATGCTCAATTCCATGTCTAATCCTTCTAACATCATTGATTCCAAGATATGGAAGTGATCTAGGTGACTCGCAATTTGTTGAGATCTATATTTGCGATTGCTCCAAGTGTAAGTTCCATTAACCACTTCCAGATCCACCAATTTTGAAGTGTTGATGAAATCTTAAAATATTACACTATTCGATTCTAAATGGAAGACACACTCTTGACCCCATTACCATGGATTTTAAGGAACCTACCTTGAAATTCCAATAGGAGGAACAACAATATAAGTTCTAAGGCAACAAAACAGGCTCACCTAAGATCATCAACTCCCACCGAATGGAAAATATACTCAAAAAAGGGCATTCTCATATTATTAACAACTCCATTATATTCAAGCCATTGAGCCACCCTCTATGCATCATGACTTCCAATCTATACTCTCCCAACACCAAGATATTGTTAACAACCCTCATGCACTTCTACCTTTCCATGACATTCATGATCATTCCATTCCTCTAGTCCTGGGAAGTCTTCCTCCTAATGTTCACACTTATCATCATCCATTTTCCCAGAAAAATGAAATTGAGAAAATTGTTCAAGAGTTATTGGAAGCGGGTGTTATCCATCCAAGTACCAACCCCTATTCTTATTCAGTAGTCATGGTACTCAATAAATAAGGAATTTGACACAGGTGTCTTGATTTTCATGCCCTCAACAAAATCACAATTAAGAACAAATTTCCCATTCATGTCATTGATGACCTGTTGGATGAATTGAGTGGTGCTCAGTACTTCACCAAACTTGATCTCTGTTTTGGATACCACTAGATACGTATGAAGGAATAAGACATTATAAAGAATGCATTTATAACTCATGAGGGTCATTATGAGTTCTTGGTCATGCCCTTTGGCATGTGTAATTCTCCCTCCACTTTTCAAAGTCTCATGAATCATGTCTTCTATCCCTTCCTTCTATTGAAATATTGTGATTGCAAAGAGTATTCTAATTATTATTGATTTATTATCATATAGATCAATCCCATTTTGTGGATAAGCTGAAGAGAGCACCTTCCACTGGATAAGAAAAAATGTCAATGTTGTCATACAAGAAAATTAGGGCTTTTTGTTGGAGAGGAATTTCATCCTAAAAAACACCTAGGGAAGTGCACCCTATGTTGGAAAATTCAGTGGATAAAATGCAGTGATGGTTGTTGTCATTAATGGCAACAGTAGAGACAGCAGAATAAGAAGGATAAAACCCCGTGGGGATTTGGAAGTAAAAGCTCAGGAGGAACAGCCTTGAAGAAAATGCGCGCAGCAAGAGCTTACAGAGGAAAAAGGAAGAAGAGTCAGTGATCGTAGGATCTCATACAAATTTCCCAAAAGAACGAGGGCTGTCAGATCTGTAAAAGTTGTGAGAGAGATAACCCAAAGGAGCAAATCGGGAATCGGGACTTTGAAATGTCCTGTTCACTTGACAATGAAAATCTCGAAATCGCGAGACGCGATTTCGCGATTTAATCGCATCTGTTAAATCAAGCAGGGATCTGGACCGTTCATTTGTATGGACATGTGGCAGCCAGGAGGCCTCATCGGCAATTCGGGGATCGGGATTTCATAAGGCAAAGTTCACTCTACAACGAAATCCCCGATTTCGCGATATGCGAAATCCCGACGGAATCTGAACCATCAGATCAACATCGACTCGACCCACGTCAACAGACCATGTCAGCTAAGTGACACGTGGCACAACCAGAGGACAGGTGGCATCGGAGTTTCGGGGATCGGGATTTGATATGTCAAGAACACAATGCATCAAGAACTCTGAAATCATGAAATGCGATTTCATGAAGTAATCACAGCCATTGGATAAGAATGAATCTGATCCGTAGATCATAGCCCTGTTCGGAGTTTCGGGGATCGGGTTTTGGTATTGACAAAAAATCTGAACATCAAACATCGTGAAATCACGATACACGATTTCTCGATAAGGCATATAGCCTGTGGGCCACCCAGGAGTCAGTGGAGGACAGGTGTAAGGAGTACAGAGGAGGTTGAGAATCGGAATATCGTAGCTCCAGGGGACGTATGCACATTATCCTTGTAAAACCCGAAACCCCGACGAGTGG
>CBVK0100543500.1:0-17573 GCA_900067695.1 Picea abies | reverse complement strand
CTCTTCCGATCTCACTTGTACTAAATCTGCGAAGCTTGTATCAAAGTCCAGGTCATGCTCTGTGATTCCCAGATCTTTATCGGTCTCATTGTCGCCTCATGTTCGAAGGTCACCGTCTCCAACTTGGTTGGATCCTGGTTTATGTGGCTTGCAGCATGTCACATTTTCAACTCAGTCCTTGAAGCACAGTTCACCTTCTGAAGCACAGAAGGATTTGTCTGAGCAAATGATATATGGCAATGATGTGATTGAACATATGGAAAGAGAATATTTGAGGTTAGCAGTGAAAGTAGAAAATGATTTGCGTATCAGAATAATTCAGGATGATGAAATGGAAAACCCAGGTAGATGCATTGATAAGAGTGGGAATTTTATGTATTCTGAAAGCACAGGTAAAAGGGACAGTTCATATATTCATGAAGGGAATGCTGATTCAGCTGAGGTAGCTGAAACAGATCGTGTTGCAGAAGATTATGGGATGAAAGATGGCATGGTAAGAAGTTCTGAATTGAAGATTGAAGAGCTTTCAGTAGATACATCCATGCAGTCATGTTTTGAAAACATAAGCATGGCACATGTGAAAGTAGGAGAATCCTCTATTGGCAAAGGCAATGAGAAATTTGTTGCAAATATTTCATTAGAGGAAGTTAATGTAATTATCCACCATTCTAGAGGAATGTCCATTGAAGATGATAAACATGGCTCATCAGTGGAATCAAATATTGGCGCTGCACGCTTATGGCCATGGGAAGTTATCCTATATTGCATTTTTAAGAGGGAACCAAAAAACTACTGCATCATATATTCCCTTCTCTAATATATACGCGGCTGCTGGGCATCAAATTTGTTATGATTATGACTTTGTGCAGCCAAAACAAAGGCCAGTACCATCTGAGAATTGTTTCCTTTCTTATTCGATAGCTAAAGCTTTGCAAGGTGGACGGATCTGAAAAAGACACTAGTCCATTATCAACTATTTCTCATATTTTGGCATTAGTTTTGAGTGAAAACAGCAGTACAAGAGAAATAGGAGCAGAGAATGGACTTGTTGGTGTCACATTGGACTTATTGACAAATTTTAAGCCAACTAACTTGACAGGGGGAAAAAAGCTTCAGTTCCTAAGTCGGTGACTGCCTTATTGCTTATACTTGACCATATGCTGCAATGCAAGCTCCAGCTTACTCCAGATGCTCAGAATACTGTTGCTATGGGAGGAATTTCACTTGTCTCTGAGTCTGAAGATACAACTTTAGCCGGTGTAGGTACTGTGGATAACGGTAAAAAGTCTTGCTTGGATGTCAACAACAAAGGCTTTAATGTCCTTGCCTGCTACCAAAAGATTTGGAATTTGCAGTGGGTTTGCAGGAATTCTAATTACTGGCAGTAAGAACATAATGATCAAAAATCATTCAGCCACTAACTGATGTAGCTAAGCAATATCATGACAAGCAATTTAAAGATATCACAAAGTTCCAAGATGATGTTATGGCTCTGCCATTGGCAGGTGTGGAGGCAGTCTTGTCCAGGGATGAATTGCAAGTGGCTTCAGAAGAAGAAAATCATTTTGAGGAAGAAACTGCTAGAAGAGAAGAGAATGGTGGATGCCTGCACTATCTATACAACCATACAACTGGTGGCAGCCAACTGACTGATGGTGCACTACGACCTCTTTTGTCCAGATTAGACAGCGCAAAGAGATCTTTGGTGGATGCAGATGGCTTTCCTGTTTTCATCAGTACAATTCAAGTTCCTTCAAAGGTGTTTTCCTGTGGGGTAGTCGCCAAGAAATTTAAGTGCAAAACCGAGCAGAGGGATATTTTCTTGCATATAATCGAGATTCATCCAGTTTTCGACTTTTGGGTAAGTTTATGTTTTTGGTGGTTTAGGCGAGCCCGTGTGTGTGCTCATTAACCACCAAAGAGGCTGAATGACTCCATGCCCAATGCTAAAGGCTACTGAAACTACTAAGTTCTTGGTCACCTCACGGGGAGATGCCCATCCCAGTTGGAGCCAATGTTAACTCCCAAAATAGCACCATCATTTTGGTTGGGTTTTACGGTGGATAGCATGGCTATTGATGGTTTCCTCAATTCATTGTTGAGTCTTTTAGTCGCAAAATTTTAGATTTTTGTTTGACTTAATTTTGAATTGTAGAGTCTTCTTTTTCAAAATTGTCATTTTTCACTTTCCACAGCTAACTTGTTTTCAAAGGTTCATTGTGCGCTGTGGAAAGTGCCCACTTTCAGCAGCTAAGGAGATCGTTTCATCAGTTGGCGCGCTGTTGAAAGTGTCAAATCTTAAAAGGTTCTTAAATCAGTTCTCTAGTGGCGTGTTGTGGAAAGTGCATACTTTCCGCAGCTAACAGGGGCTTACAAAGAGGCGTGCTGAGGAAAGTCAACAGCTAACAGAGGTTGTACTCCCGGGTTGGCAACATCAAATCAAATCTTTGTTTCCATATCAAACACTGTTCACAAAGGAGCGTTTAGGATTTTTGATTTGCAAATGGAAAAATGACACTTAAACTTGCAGGCAACTTTTCGATCCCTTCCTGAGCTCCAAATTAATATTTGACAGTACCATTGGAAAGCTGAGAATCTGTAGATGTCGATCGACTATTTACATGAGAAAAATGGATTTTTTACGACCGAGAAATTCAAATTTGAAACTCTGTCCGCTTTCAACAGCACAGAAGGTAGAAATTTTTACCCGTTAGCTGTTGAAAGTGGCGCTTTCCGCAGCTAAGGAGCGTTTTTTCACAGGCTGCGTGCTGTGGAAAGCCTGTAACGGCCAGGATGTCACGATTTTCGCCCAGATTTGAATTTTTTGAATTAAAAGCAGATGAAAACGTTGGGATTAGATAGGTGGTGGATTATTCCAACAAATCCAAAGGCTATTTTGGGAAAGGCAAGTCAAAAAAGGAGTCTTTGGTCAAGTTTGATCAATTTTGATGGCTAAATTTCAGGGATTTTTTGCCACACATCATCAGCTCGAATTTAGCCTTGGAAGAACAGGTGGAAGGAGCCTTGGAAGGCTAGTCATCACTTCACCAACTGTTCAAACAGATTTAGGGACCAGCTCATAGAGATTATCCTCCTTTTTGGGTGTTATCCCTGTCTTTTGGTAAATTGGTTTTCATTACTATTTTTAGTATAACCAGATCCATGATTTGAGGATCTGAAGACTGTTTGTAAAGGCTATAAAGCCTAAGAACTCAGACAGAGAGAAGGTTCGAACTTGGAGAAACTTTGTTGTATGTTTTGGTTGCCTTTCTAATAAAAAATCACAGTTTTCTCTTGTTTTTGTAATCAGATATTTTCATCCTCCATTGTTCTGTACTCTGTTCAAATTAGTTTAGCCTGTGCTCATAATTTGGATTGAGGAACTTCTTATTTGCTGTGTGTGACCCGATGTTATGCATGTATTTGGTTGCATAAACCTTGCATGTTAATGTACTTGGTTGTCTCAGCAATATTCTGCATGCCATCTCTGTTAATTATTGTCTGATTTACAGTTTCTAAGAGCACTGGTTCATTTAACTATTCGATAAGCAACCTTTCCATTGAGCTGTTGTAGTATCCCATCGATCCATTTGCTAGAAAAGTATTGAATTCTTAAGTTACCAGGCATACTTAGTTTGCAACCCTAAGTAGTTTCCTGGAGTGATAACAGTATGTTCAGAAGCGAATGAGAAGATGAGGAAATATTTCAAATAATCTGGGCTTGTTAACACCGAGGCCTCGCTGATGACTTTTTTAATACGCTCAAACGACGCCTTAGCTTCGGTCGTCCAATTTACTCTGCTATCCTTCTTCATCATTCCTGTGATCAATTTGACAATCTCACCGAAATTTGGTATAAATCTTCTTAAAAAATTTATTGTACCTAAGAAAGATTGAATTTCTTTAACGTTTCTAGGAATACTGATAGTTTGTATCGCTTCAACCCTCTTAGGATCAATATTGATCCCATCTTTAAATACGATGTGCCCCATAAGATTACCTTCCTTCATAGCAAAATGTGATTTCTTTGGATTCAAAGATAGACCATACCTATGACATTTTTCGAAAGTTTGTTTTAAATGGATCAAATGTTCTTCATCAGTTTTAGAAAAAATCGTCAAATCGTCAAGGTAGATTACTACGAACTTATCTCTTTCTCTGACGAAAGCGATATCCATGGCGTGTTGGAAGGTAGCCCCAACATTCATTAAACCAAAAGGCATTTTATCATACATGAATGTACCCCATGGTGTGGTGAAAGTGGTTTTTTCTCTGTCTTGCTCGTTCATGGCGATTTGGTTGTACCCAGAAAACCCATCTATCATAGACATCCGATTTGCTCCAACTACCCTTTCCAGGACGTGATCCATTTTAGGAAGTGGATAATTATCTTTAAGAGAGGACCTGTTCAGGTTCTGGAAATCTACACACAGTCTGATTTCTCCGTTCTTTTTTCTGACAGGGACCAAATTTGCTACCCAGTCTGAGTATCTTAAAGGTACAATTATTTTCACATCTAAGAGATTCTTAACTTCCTTTTCAATAATAGGCAACAAAATGGGGTTAAACTGCCTGAGCTTCTTTCTAAAAGGCTTGACTCCAGGCTTCAGAGGTATCTTGTGCTCAATTATAGAAGTATCATATGTTTGAAGCTCGTCATAGGACCAGGAGAAAACATCTCTATACTGTCTGAGTAAGTCTCTATACTGATCTTTTACCTTAGAAGGGAGGAATTTAGATATCTTTACTATCCTGGAATCTTTTTCAGTTCCTATGTTGCAATCCTCCACTTCTTCTGGTTGGGGCTACAATGTGGATTTCACAGGTATGTCGTTCTGATCGAAGAGTCTTTCCAAAGGAATTAAGCCCTTCGGGATTTGGTTATTTTTTAGGACCACCATACGATGATCCGCTATTTTTTCTCGGAAGGTTTCAGGATCTTCGTCTTCTTGCATAACCCACGTCGGGTCATTTTGGTTTTCTTGATCTAGATGGGTTTCAGAGAACTCGCCTATTGCTATAAGAAATTTCTGAATTTGTTCATCATCTTCAAAAACCTGCCAGTGTCGGACATTGTCTGGTATAGAGGGTTTGTATCTGATCTCAATATGATATCTCAGTTTAACATTCATGGGAGGGGAAAAGGTCGAGGCTGCCTTAGCCAATGCGTCAGCATGTAGATTCTCTATGCGAGGAATAAAATTGAATTTTATAGATGAGAAAAAATTCTCCATTAAATCCCAGGCGCAATTTTTGTACGTTCTCAATCTGGGATGTTTGGTTAGGTATTGTCGGTTTACTTGTTTTACTATTAATTCGGCGTCACTGTAAACCTCCAAGTTTTTTATATTTAACTTCTTGGCAGCCTCTAAACCTAAGATTAATGCTTCATACTCGCATACGTTGTTGGTGTAATCTATATCCCACTGCAAGCGATATGAGAAAGGAACGGTGAACTTACCTTGAGGTGCAATCAAAATTATGCCAGCGCCAGCTCCTTCAGATGACGAAGCGCCATCGAAGTACATTTTCCAGAGACCACTTTTGCATATTTCTTCAGTCAAGGGGCTAAGATCTTCTTGCTTCATATCAAGTTCTTCTGGACACCCATCTAAACCATCATCAAAAGACAATATGCAATTCCCCAGATCTTGGTCTGCAACGTAAATGGGAAAGTTGTTTGGATTCTGAGGATCACTGACAGTATACGCCAATCTTGTTTCTCTGTACAATCGGGTAAACTGACCACCGAATATAGGAATTGTAGCATATGTCATGTCCAATTGTAAAGAACCTCCCAACTTGGCTCCCCATGATCTGGATAATAACATACCATATTTGGGGGGAATATTTGCAATAACCACATCCATTAGGATACTCTTGACCGGGACCTGAGCCAGGGTAACTACCAGATCTTTTATCATTCCCATACATTTAACCTTTCTTGAATCAAACGAGTATAGGTCTCCATAAGGTCTAGTGATCTGGAGTCCCAGCCTCTCCATTATAGTTTTGGGCATAACATTATGTGAAGCCCCAGAGTCTAACATGCAGTTATGCAGTAACTGGTCATGTATATTCAGGGTGATATAGAAAGGAGCGATGTTGTCTTTGAATCCCTCAAAATGAGGACCAAAGGTGATGTTGGGTCTGTCATCTTCTAGGTTGATAATGTTGGAGTGACTTTCTGGCTCATAAACGCCCATCACTTTGGCGATTTGCTTCCGATAAGTGGGGTTTTTTGCTAATTCTACCAAAGGAATCGGTATCTTAATTTTATTTAATTTGTTTTCAAAATTGTAAGATGGATTGGCCTTGTCCGTTTCTTTGGTTAAGACTTCCGAGCTTTTTTCTTCCGACTTGTTTGTCTGGATTTCTTTATCACTTGTGACCTTAGTTGCAGATGTAACTTTATCTAACGACCCTGTTTCCTTTGTTTGGGTTTCATCTTTTTTCACCTCAGACTCTTGAGTCCTTGTTATCTTGACTTTATTGCTGAGTAACAATGTCTCTTTCAAAGGAGGTTCATGAGATTGATCCCTTGGCAAGATTTTCTTAGGTTGGTCAGTTGAGGTGGGCTTTTTTTTTATCTCAGATTGTATCTGGGTTGAAAATCAGCCGCTATCATTTTTGTTTCTGGTTGAGATATGCAGAGGTCAATATGATCACCTTCTTCTTCTCCATTAGAAGGTTGAGGAGAATTTAAGGATTTCTCATAGTCTTCCCTAGTCAGAAATGGCTGCGAACATTCATCACCGAAACATGCAACTTCATCTTCTGAATCTCCCAAATCTTGGAGGTCACTTGCTCCTATAAAATTTTCATTTTTTAGTGGAGATTGTATTTTTTGATCTTCATTTTTTATTTGCCTCGGTTGATTTTGGAGATTTGGGTTTCTCCTGAAGTCCCTTTTGTTAGAAGAATCAGCTTTAGCCTGATCCAACTCCATCCTAGAGATTTTGTTAGACAAGTCTTTAATTACCCGGGCCATATCATCCACTCTGTCGTCAGTGTATCTATTTGACCCGGAAGGACCAGCTGGTTCCCTATAGCATCTATTTTCACGATTGACTATTTCTACTTTAGCCTTTAACTTACCTGAAGCCATCATATTAGATTCTATTTCGACGGCATCATCTTGCATTCTATTTAGGGTTTCTCCTCTTCTTTCTCGCAATAGCAATGCAAAATCAGGTTTGAAAGCTCCCGCAAAGGTTACTTTGGCTGAGGGTTTGGAAGGTTTAACAATGGCTGGAATTTTATTATACAGTTTGTTAAATCTTAAAATAAATTCCATAACTGTTTCTGAGTTCTTTTTCTTTAGAGACCCAAACTCGGTAAGGTAGTATAAGTGATCCTTTCACTCTTCCCATTGTCTGAGGAAAGCATCTTCCAAGGCGTTATATTTTCGAATAGACGTTGCAGGAAGGTTTCGAAACCAAGTTCGGACCTATCCTTCGAAGGTCTAGACAAGTAATCTTGAATAGACATCTTCGTGCTCAATATCGCATATGTCTGCGAATTGGTCAAAGAAGTTTATATGCTCAGTTGCGGTTAGATCTCCCTCCCCAGTGAGCTTAGGAAGAGTTTTGATGTAGTTGTCAGGTAAATCATGGAGGGGAATGGGTAGAACCAGGGGAGCATATCTCACTGCTACTTTTGCAAATACTCCGGGAGGAGGGACATTCGGTTGTCCTCCACCTCATCCTCCGACGCCTGCCATCGACTTGGGAGTAGGGAATGGGGGCGTAACACACTCTTTTGAATTAGGTGGGACTAGGAAGTTCTGATGAAGAAAGGATGGTATGTCAAATGATAACGATCTTTCCAAAGGACCCTTTCCCTTGTTTATAGATGAGAAATTTTGATGCGGCTTACTCCTAAATTCTGAGTAGTCTGTTTCTAGATCTTTGGTATCAGACAGAGGGCTGTAGGAAGAAAGAGGTTTTGAAGGGCATTTAGTCTTTACAAGTGGGTTTTTGGGTTTATTAATTGAAGCGGTTGCCTCAAACGAGCTTCTCGCTTTTAAAATTTTTTCAGGATTACTAATAGGCGTAATCGGCTTGCCATCTGGGTTCTGTCTGGTATGCCTTCTACCAGACGCCAGTTTGTGTATCAGTGGAGTCACCAAGTGAAAGATTTTTAAAAATCCTTAAACTATGTGCACTCTATGTTCACTATCAAAGAGTAACACTATCAACGAAATAATTTGTCGTTTTCCCAAGGAAAAGATTTCATAACTTCTCTCCCCGGCAACGGTGCCAGAAAGATGTTGTTCCTTAGTCTATACTAAGGCTTAAAGTACAGTGTCAAGGTATCCGAAAGTATGTAAAAGATAAATACGAAGATATATGTTAATCTTCAGCATAGGAAACTAATGAAGGTTTCTACGTTCTCGCTGTCTAGCTTCCAACTACTCTTGAGCAGTTATATCATGCTCAATGGCTGCCCACAAAAGTTCTAATTCCTCCCAAGTGTTAGTAGTTTTAAGGATTGTATCGAAAAGATTTAATGCGATATGATTTTGGTTAGAAAGTCCGGGTTGAATATTAGGTTGAGTATCTGCAGTGACAGTCATTGAGGAGAAGTACCAGTACAGAAATGATTTAACGTGAGATTATAACATTGTTTCAATTTGGTTTTTTTCTAAGTGGTATTTTTTCATGAAGAACAAAATGGAAATGCAAACTGAAGGCCCTTTACCATAACTGTATTGCTTTTAATAAAAGGTATGGAATGAGAGAAAAACATTTAGCTATGGGTAACATAAGGTTCCTGTCAATAGAAACTCACACATACACAGAAGAAGAAATTAACATAGAAATAATTGACATCGTGTAACAAAATATAAAATTATGTAAATGCAAATTGGTCTTACACCCATTGATAGCTGGTGCAGAGGAAATACAAGAAACAATTACAGAAATATGAAATCCCTTCACTATAGTAGTGGTCGTACTAAATTATAGTGATACACATCAATTATGTAGAGAAAAATGAAAAGAAACAAAGAACATAATGAAACAAACTTGCAACACAGTCGTGACGGAATCAGGAATATTCAAATTTGCTATATTAACTCCTCCAATGCAAAAAATACATTACAAAATTTGCCAAAAAGTCCAGCCCCTGGATCTTATTTTGGTGATCTATTTATACAAATTTGCCCTCTCCTACTCCTATTTTCAAAAAGGTGCCAGCTGCCTGCCTCTACGTAACTTAGTGCATATTATTCATCTGTCCTTAAACTGGATACAGGTTGTGAAAGTTCCGCTTGGCAGCTGTGAGGAGCGAAGACACCACATCTCTTCTACTTTATTTTCAAAAAGGGCTAGGTGCTTGTCTTTGCATAGACTCAGTGCATATCCTACATCTGTCCATGAATTGGGATACGAGGTGAGACGGCTCTGCTTGACAAATGGCTTCGGAAAAGTAGCACTCTCGGGCTAATTGTGGAAGTCTATTCCTCATATATGCATCAACCATATCAAGGGTGCCGAGTTGTGTGCTGGGCTGAATCAAATGTTCATCAATTTGAGCCATGTCTACCTTGTCTATCTTAGAGATCTCTGCCAAATTTCTCTCATTTTTCTCCTTCATGTCGAGGGAGATCCGCTCTAAATTCATCTACCTTAGCGTCTCTGTGTCACCCCCACTTTCCATTCCCAACAGTTCACCATTTATGGATTTGAAAGTTTCTTCTAGTGAATTTGTCACTTTTTGAGCCTGCTCCTTGCTTAGAGTAATATCATGCTCCCAATTTTTTAACAAAATATTTCCCCTAGTCTGTTCAACAATGGTGAGCCCGAGAGACCCTGCTGAAAACCTATTGTTGGTGGCTATCACTGCTTCTTGGAAGGCGATCCGAGCAGCTTCGGTGTTTCTTTCCTTGACAATCAGATTCTCAGAAATCTGATGCATTAATAGGCAATCTCCTCGAAATTCCCCTACTTTGTTTAGCAGACTCTGTTGAGCAGAGGAGATCCGGCTCCAAATATCAGTTGCTCGGGATTTAATGATATTGATGTCAATCACCTTGCTTTCTGCGACCTCCAGATGAGCCTGCAGCTGTGTAATCGTATCCCTCTACTGGCCCGATTGCACCTGACCATCTCAGATCATAGAATTTGCTTGTTCCAGCTTAGTTTTGAGGACTTGGATTTCTTGCTTATCGGCCAATCGGGCCAAATCTATTTCTCCACTCACTTGACTCTTAGCGCTCTCTGTCGCCGAAGACACCCTGGCTTCAAGAGTCTTGATCATGCGATTTTTTTCTTTGAGCTACTTCTTTAACATTTCGACTGAGAATTGATTTGCCGTCGCATACGCTCCTAGCGTTCCTGCAATTTCCTTGGAAAATTCATCTTTCCTTTTATTCATCCCATCGGTCATAACTTTGAATTTTTTAACAGTGGACCCTCCCTCTTGATAAAATTCTCACTTCACCACAACTTTCCTCTTTTTTTCAAAGAATAATTCATTAGGAGGGAGTTCCTCTGCCCTTATAGGTCTCAGTTCTTCACCAAATATCCATCCCTCGCTAACGCCTTCCTGTGCCGACTGCAAGGGTGTGACATAGGTGATGGGTTGCTCGATCTGCTTCGCAGCATTATCTAGTGTGCTGAGTGGATCTTACTCTTTCGGGGGGTTAGGGGTCTTCGTCCCTGCCTCCGGATTCTGAGTTTCTGGTGGGCCTGTGTCTTTTATTTCCTCCTCCGGACTATGATCCTTGGGAGGGCTAGTTGTCTCTTTTTCTGTTTCGGGATTCCCCTCCCGCTCAGGACTCTTCTCCTTTTCTGGATTCTTCTCCTACTCAGGACTCTTCTCCCTATCGGGATTTTTCTTCGTTTCGGGATTCTTCTCCTACTCAGGATTCTTCTCTTGCTCCCCTTCCTGACGTTTTTCGGGGTTAGAGGTTTGCCCCTCATAACTTTTGGCCTCTTTTTCTTTATCCTTGGAAAGTCCCATACCTCCCAGCACCACAGGGAGACATCATTTCCTATGCTCCTGAAATTTTAAAACTGAGGCCCTATCTTCGGGTGTTAGGGATCTGATTCGAAATTGCACCTCCGAATAGGACCTCACCCCTCGAAAAACATCATTCGAGGGAGAACATTCATGCTCAAACCTCTTTAATACACAATTTCCCAAATGAGTGCTTACAATTCCTTGAGGATCATGCTTTTTGTACTCAATAGAGACTAAGTCCAAGTCTTCTATGGCTGCAGCCTCAGCCTTAGCATGTCTGAAATCTAATAAGGAATAGGAATTTAGCCGAACAGGGAAAAATGGCCATACCGTCTTTGATGACGCTTTGAGCTCTTTTCTCACTCCACCGATTACTGTTTGTCGAGAAATCTCACGACAGACCAGCTTGTCTGGGATGAACAACGGTAGTGCTAGAGGAGGAACAACAGCTCCGAACACTCTAAAATAGGAGAATTCTTCCTCCACGTACCAGTCCGCGATACGGTTCAGATTCGCAGCAATGCTATTCGAGATGCGGGGTGGAAAAAGACCAAAAATGGAGACGTGCAGGGGCACCATCACCCAGTTGAAAATCTCATAAATAAACTCATTTGCATTATTTTCCCACAGCTTGTTGTGGTACTCATGCACAGTTTTTTCCTGGGTTGGACTCCAAGCCCAATTCATCAAAGGAAAAGGCGTCATGGAGCATATCGCGTCCATGATATATGCGGACATGAATAATTCGGAGGGTCTCCCGGCTACTTTTTTCTCTAGGTAATCTGTAATTCTGTTGAACAGACTATCGGAGAGCATTTTAGCCCAATTAAATGAGCAACCTTCTGCTACTCGAAAGATGAGAGGTACCCACTGGATGTAAAAATGTGCGGTATCTTCCCATTCGAAGAGCCGACAAGTCATCATCACCACATACATATACTGTGGCTCCAATGAAGAAATCAAATACACACCTTTTTCATTCACTCTGAATGTTGCAGAACGTGACACCCAGTCTTTAATCAAACTAGGCATGGTTTTATCAAATTCCTCGCATTCCTTCTTTTTGAAGTCGGCCAGGAATTCTTTTCCATATGTGTATTCAGAAGTTGCTGGGAGCTTATACATAGACTGGATATGCTCCGGCCAAAAAGTCCCTATCATGGCCTACTGGTCATTTACAATAGTCCTGGAGGGCAGGTCGATGTGATCCAATGCCCATCGGATCATGTCGTAGTATGGGAGCAACCGAGGTCTGGTCGCAACTAGGTGCATTCCCGACTGAACAATTGTCTTGTAATTTGTGTTCAAGTCATCCTTCACAATATCATTGTTATCATCATCAGAGTCTGAATAGTTTACCAGCTCGGATTATAGAATGTTTGAGATAAACGACCAGGTGGGTACTGAGCCACCCGTCCGAGGTGAAGTATCTGAGACGTTGTCTAGACCCTGTGCTGCAACCTCGACATTTGCTTTCGCTGCTCTCCTTAGCGCCATAGCTGAAGCTTTCCTTTTTGGTCTTTTGCAGTAGACCTGTGTATACATGCGGAAATGAGTTTCCTTGGAGAAAAGTGAGTTCTATGCGCTTAAGAGAAATGTTAAAAATAGAATGAAAATTCTCGCATATATTTGAAAATCTTGTACGTTTGAAATAAGTCTGTCAAATCGCAAATAAAACCAAATTTATTATATAAATCTGATCTTATTTATTCGTATATTTACCCTAAATCTTTATTAATGTCATCAATGTTTGACGGCTTGACAGACAGTCGGGTTATGGAGCAAGCAACTACATCGTGAAGTGTGCAAACCTCGATGCGCAGGACGAACCTCATTTAAATTTAAAAAATCAAATCTTATGGACTTAAATCATTTCCTCACTTTTTGCCGCATCGTGAATTTCCCTTTAACATTCTGACTTTACAACTCGCGAGACTGCGAGTGCCGATTTAGCTTAATTAACAATAGCTTTGATTTGATGCATCCTTAATTATATAATTAACTTAATTGTCATATCGCGACTCGGGAATTCAAGGACAGGTTTTTGGGAAAATGATATGCCGAGTCGCGATATCGCGATGTAGCGATAATTAAGGTTCGAATTAAGAGAAGGAAATCTTAGATTAGGCAACTAATTAATCTTGCCATAATCATGTCGCAACTTCGTGAATCGGGGTTCTAGACACTTTAACTTTGTGAAAGAAAGTGTCGAGTGGCAATGTGCCGAGAATTAAAATTCACCATGATTAGTTTTTTACCTTTAGTTCTCAACCAAGGTTCTCACACAAGTTATCATGTTCTCGGCTATCGGGGTTGTAAGGAAAAAAACTTGGGTTTGACGAGTATCGAGGCGCGAAACCCTGATGACATGTAAACATAGTTAAAGGTTTTACCCCAGTTAATGCTTTGGACGAAAAATAGAGCTGAGTTCGCATTTTTGCGATTCAGGACTTGTGAATTCAAGAAATAAAGTGTCCGACTTGCGAGACCCCGAAATAAAACAAAAAATCAAACGTAATTACGCAAAAAATGAATCTTTTTTGAAAGTGTAAAAGCATTGCTATTCAGGCGACAAGAATTTCAGAGTTTCATAATTTCGGAAGGAAAAGAAAAACAACTTTATATCTCAAGCATGAAAAGTTGAAAATTGCGCAAGGTGGAAAACAAGGGTGGCTCCAACAACCTCCATGGAAGCATGACAACAGTAGTTTAACGCATGTGTTAACCTCCTGATGTCTACCTAAGTGTGGTAAATTCATTACATTGAGGATGGTCAATCTTACGATCTCCATGGTCCATAGTTGGGGGATTATATTGGACTTCTTCCCCATTTTCTTGGTCAAATACTTGTGTGGTGCAAGCCTTCCATAGTTTTTTTGATCTCCCAAGTTGAAGTCACTGATATTAAGCATCAAAATCCTCTCCAACTATGGTCCTACTACGTATATCCCCTTCGGGAGGTATGCAGTGATCAATGTGTAGTCGAAGTCCCTTGGGACATTGTCACAACTCACCACACCAGCCAGAGGCAAGATGTAGTTGGGAAGGATTGATGGGATGAGCTTCGCATTCACCAAGTCATCGCAATGCTTGGTTCATTTCTCTGTCATAGTTCAAGAGG
Source organism: Picea abies (assembly GCA_900067695.1). Taxonomy (NCBI): domain Eukaryota; kingdom Viridiplantae; phylum Streptophyta; class Pinopsida; order Pinales; family Pinaceae; genus Picea; species Picea abies. The sequence continues at coordinate 3,484 of CBVK0100543500.1, read as the reverse complement.
GACTAGATCAATGTGCATTCGATGGGGATGATTGCATTCCTCTTGTTGATGAAGCTTGTGCTCCTACGGACATGACCTCCATGAGGTCTATGAGAATCTCTTTGAAAGATTTCTCTACTGCACTAAAGTCACCCGACATACATGCTCGAGATTTGATATCTCAGGTCGATGAAAAAATAATCAAGGTAGAAGAATGGATGGCGAGTTCTCAATAAGAACAGTACTGTAATAGTCAACTCTCTGTGGGATCGAATAATCACAATTGGAAAAAGTGTCCACGGTAAGACATTCAATAGGTTAAATATATAACATTGTAACAGATTCTTCAAACAGGTAGGAATGCCTCAATAAATGCAATTCCATCTGTTATAGCGTGGTCCCAATGATCCAATGGCGAACGTTCTGGCAATAACTGTGTTTCTAGTCTCTCTGGAGCATCATTCTAATGACCAGGATGGCTCCAAAGGTCACATCACTCCACCCTGATGAAGTTCCAATTTGCACTGCTCTGCTATTCCAATGAGGTTGAAGTTCTGGAAGCCTTCCTTCTGCGAAGTCCTTTATGGAACCTCTTGCAATTTTTCTAGCTTTTCTTTCTTCTTACTGAGTTTTCTAGATTTCTTTCCTTTGATCTACGTCTTTGGATTCCTATTTCCATTGTTTCTCTTGTCTCCTCTTGGCATAGTAACTTCACACTATTGAGGGTCTTTCATAGAGTTCGAGGGTAATACTTTTTCTCTTACTTTTTCTAGAGTAGATGATCTACTGTACTGTATGGATAAGTTCTCTAAGTCTTCTTGTGTTCTTTCAACTTCGACAGCTAATTCTCTGGCCCTCACTTGCTTCGACTTGTCATCATGTTCTTCTAGTAAGCACTCTATTCTCCTAGCCATGAAATCCCTTAATTTTTATTTTTTTTGTTCTAGAGATTCCTCTTCTTCTTTCCTTCAGATCTGATCTTTCTCAATCCAAATCCTTCCTAACAAAAGTGAAAGGGGGTATTTTTTCTCAACAAACTTAATGACCTTGAATTCTTCTTATGTCAATGATCCATGAGAAATCATAGGTACATGGGTAAGTCTTCCACATAGACTTATCATCTTTCCTTTAAACAATCCTATTCCTCCCAGTGAAGAAACCATAACAGGATTTCCTAAGATTTCCCAAGTACTTTCTATCATAATGTTCACCTGTGTTTCTACATCCAATACATATTCTATGTCAAAGTCTCCTATTATTTCTTCTATGCACTCTTTCTCTTTTAAGATCTCTAATAAACTAGTATTTTTGTGATCATTTGGTGTTTCTTTCATCTGCAATAATATAGCCTCTGATTCTTTCTATTTTTTTTAGCATATTCTTAGCCTCTTGGCCTTCCTCAGGGTTTTCTTGTCTCATATTCATCTTTTCAACTTTAGCAATCATTCTAGGGAAATCCAAAACTTCATGTTCAATAACTTTACAACAAAGGCAAATACGAATTCTACCAGGGAATTTCTTAGCAAGATGTCCCAGTATTCTACAACTATAACAAAGAGTCAATCCTCTTTTTCTCTTAAACAATCCACAACCTTTCCTGTACTGCACACTAGGATCACAATGATGGATCTACAAAAAATTCCTTCTAGGATCCTGCATCCACTTGTTAGTCCAACAATTCTTTCTATGCATAGGAATAACATATCTTTCACTATTTCTATAAGATCTATTCATATCATATCTTCTTTCTTACAGCTATGCCCTAGTTTTCAGACTAGGACCAAATCTATCAAACATACCTAGATCCATTCTTTCGAAGCAAAAATTTCCACTTATCTTGCCTTTATCATAGAACAAAGCTTTAATATCTTACCTCTTTTCTTTAGATCAGACTTATTTTCTTAGCATGGAGCTTCACAAGTCAAGTAGAGTACTGCGCACTATAGCAACAGATTTATGCACCGAGTTTTCTCTTTTCTTCATTTCCCAGCAATCAGAGTTTCAGGTCTTGGGAATGAAACCATTTGTTTGCATAGGGGAAGACCCAGGTTTCAACACTACAACAATGCAAAAAAAAAACCCTAACTATCGACCCTTTCAGCAACACTTGCAAAGCAGATGAAGTCTCACTTGAGGTAGAGGTAGGGGGGGTTGTAGGACTTGTTATCACACAGTTTGTAGGAAAGGTTTAGGTAGCTTGAAGTCAAGGCTCAAACTGGCGTAACAAGAGCTTCCCCACCCACTATCACCTCGATGGGGAGCTCTTTCTATTTAGGGTGGCTAATCCCAAGGGAGACGTCCCTAGTAATCTGGGGCATTGAAGGAAAAGGGTCAAGGGTTCAAGGATCAAAGGTTAAGATAAGCTTTCCCTTCACAGATTACTGCCAAAATGATAGTCAAAGAAAATATATCCCACTGAAAGGCACCTGTTTGCGAGACAAGGCAAATAAAACTAAAAATGTGCTGCAGTGGTTAGTACTTCAAGACATTAATGACTATCTTTAACATATATGAGCAATATTGAATGTAATTATTGACGAAGTCAATGATTTCCAATAAAGACAAAGTCTTATAATACTTCTTCAATAAGTACAAAATGATACTTTCATTCAATGTATAAAATCAATCTTTATTATATCACAACGCAATAAATGTGCTCATACACCAATATTGTTGCTGCGTCACTATGCAGATTGAGGGTGACGTCAGCCCTAATTCATGATAGTTTCGGTAGACAATGAGAAAAACGTTTTACTAATTAAGCTAATGAAAGTGATCCACAACTCAAAGTCTATCACTTAGATGACAAAACTCAACGTTTTTTTACACTAGAAAAGAGTTCAAAAGGTGTGATGTCATCTAAGGTTTAGGGTTAGTTTGATAGGTGAAGAAGTGGACGTTTTTGCAAAACAAACCAATGAAAATACTCAACACTTCTATGGCTATCAAGGGATGACCTAGCCGCAACTTTTAGATCAAACAAGAGTTCAAAAAGGCCAAGACGTCATCATCAAAACTAGGGTTAGTAAGACGTTAGGGTTAGTAGGTTTTCACAATTGAGAGTTTGAAAGAGGTAGTTTTAACACCAAAAATCTCAACGTTGCATCCTTAGACTAGTGCCTTGGGTTAATGGAGTCAAATGGAGAAAGGCTAATGGCTTGGAAGGACTAAAACCTAAGGACGGGAGGGTTAGGTTTAATGGTGCTGCAATGGCAGGGCCACCAAATCAAAACCCTAAGGGGAAGAGGCTCATTCTGATGTAGCTAAAGCTAGGCCTCATGCTCCTCCCTCTTTCCTTAAGACTCTTTGGCAAAACGGCTAGCTATAAAACATAAATCTATGGCTTAAAAGTGTTGCTTGGGGACAAGGCTTTTCAAACCCTAGAAGCCAAACCCTAGGTGTAAAATAAATTAGGCCTAGGATGTCTTCTTTCTTCAATTTATGTTTCAAACTAACTCAAGAAAAAGATGAACTAGTGTAGCAATGGCTAGGCTAGATTCTTCTT
>CBVK0100543499.1:0-17574 GCA_900067695.1 Picea abies | reverse complement strand
AACCCTAATCCCTTAATCTGGGATTAATTTAGAAAACCACTAAAAATAGACGCAGTTGTCGAATCTGATGCGCCCACACACACACATGAAAAGAATATAACATATACCCAACATTATCTAAGGTTGGTTTTAGGTATATCTAGTGGATTTCCTATATACCCTAAGGTAAGTGGAAGTGATATTCCATCTACAAGTAATGTCTAATGTGATACTACTCAAAATGGTGCCAACTATAGTTACAGGGATTTCCAACTAGCTGAAACAATGTGTTTCCAACCACGTAAAATCATTTTTATTCCTTTCATGTATTCTTCCCCAACCACAGTTTTAACCACTTAATGATAGATTTGTTGTTATTTAAAGAAACTGAAACATGTTTCTAAAAGAAAAATTAAATGATCTTGATAACCACAAAAAATGATCTTAAAATCACCACAAAATAACTTGTCAAAAAACCCTAACTTCCAAAACAAATATATCATAAAATATAATGAGTCAAAATATGAAACTTTTCCACTCGTACTTCACTGTGCCAAATTAGGATTCTAAAAATTGTAGAGTCTAAAACTTCACCGAAAACAAGTTACAACGAAAATGCCAAGATAACCAATTTCAGGATTAGTTGCAAACCTTGTCTTCCATGGACTATATCTCCAAAATTATAGTAAACCATAGACTAAATTTTTTTCCACATGTACTATGAAATTTGTCCTCAATATCCAAAAAATTTAACTATCTGAAACTTCCTAGAAAAAAATTATAGTGAAAAATCAAAGATGACTCATTTAAAATGGATTTCAAGATGAGTCAAAACCCATATCTTCCATAAGCTATATCTATGAAAGTGTAATGAAACAGAACTTGAAATGCTTACCAGACATATTGTGATATGTCTCTTGAGTAACCCCCAAATTGTGGTGTTTGAAGCATCTTAGAAAACAAATTATGGCTAAAATTCCAAGATTACTTGTTTGAAGCAGCAAAATCCTAGGATCAATGTTCTTGATACCAAATTCTATGAACCAAACACCTTGGAAATGATAAAAAGTCAATGAATACAGTCCAATTTGAGGGGGAAACATCATTTTACAATATATCCAATTCAAAAGTTAATATATGATGATCCTAAGACTAGGTCTCCTTGGTATATATATTGGAGACAAAGGGTACAAGTATAATGAAAGGGTACAAACAAAGGTTCTAGCTGACCTACTATTATAAAAAAATAAACTAATAATTAACTTTTATTAGGACCTTAACATAGAGGTTCAAGGACCTTAAAAAGAACATAGGCCTCATGAATATCAACCACAATAGTGGCGATGGTTTGAACAAATATAGGGCCTAATGCTAGCTTGATTTGTACATATTTTAATTCACCCATGACTCCCACATAAGACATGTCTAGTTGTATGATTCTAGTTGAGAATTTGGATGGGAAAACATTAACTTTTGGAAAGAAAGAAAAAGGCATCACGTTAGAAGATGCTCCCAAATATACTAAGTAGTTGTGCACATTATAATTGAATATTTCAAAAGTTAGGAGAAAATGAAGTGTATGGGATTTAGAGTGGGTGCATATAGAAGATGTACTAATAATGGTTTTTCTTGCTATGTTGTATTTGTTCTTATCTTATGTGGGTTTAGGTATTTTTCCCAAAGTGGCAATTGGTTCCTATGGTGATATAGCAAGAGAATTAAATGTGTTTATGATCAAATCCCTTTGTTGTGGTAAATTAAATATGTCAAACATGGACACATTGGCCTTGGTGTTTTTAATCTCCTCTATGATGTTATATTCCATGTACTTTAGAGTATGATTGTTTCCTAATATTTTGTAGGTTGTTGTAGTGTTTGTTGCATATTTTAACTAATGGATAGAAACATTGCTTTGTGCAGGGGGTGTGACCTTTTTGGAAACTAGGATTTCCCTAGCAGGGAGGAGGGCTTTAGGGACTAGTCCTTTACTTCTTACTTCTTGGGAAAATATGCATTGCCTATTTATATCCTAGAGCTCCTTCTTCTATAGTTTAATCATCCATTTTTCCACCCAATCCCAAAGGAACATTGTGAACCCTTCAGTTGTGTCCTCTTCTTCCAAACTTGCTTTAGCTTTGGCTTCTTCAGATGGATTCTAAGAAGGATATTGTTGATCAAGAATTTAATTAATCACCAAGATCATTGAATTAACCCATTGGGGGTAGGATTTTTCATAATGGCTAGTGTTCTAGTGATATGTGAAAAAATGACCCAATCATGCTTTCTCCAAATTTAAATTTAGATTTGATGGCTCTAGAGGTTTGATTTGGTTAATGTTTTTATTTTTAAAGGGGTAAAATGGTTTACATTTTGGTGTACCCTCCCCAAAGTTCCTTTTGAGTTCCACTACTTCATTTTAGAGTTTTTTAACTGTCTCGAGGACACTTTCCAGATATGTAGGTTCTTGTTCCATGAGTGTGGTCAACAACAAAGGTTTCTTACCTACAATTATAACCTTAGTGTATTCTCCTCATGGGTTCCCTCCCAATGTAAGAATTTCCTTATCTAACTTTTTATCTTCCTTAAAATTATTTTCTAGAGCAATTTTTCCAATCCTTTTGATGAACATGGAAATGGAAGTGTGCAAAGCATAGGTGTAATACTCTAATACTAATTCCTTGGGTAGATAGGAATCCACAAGAAATTTATTTAGGATGGTTGTGAAATGTTGATTAAAATCCTTAATCCTTTACTTATTTTCCATTTTAAATGCAATTAATTATTTGAACAAAGTAGAAGGAATATTTTCTTCACCAATTTTGTTAAGAAATTCCCCTTCAAAATCATCCCAAAATGTTTCATATGGAAAATATTTCCATGTGATATATCACAAAGTTAAAAAACTTTGCGCGATGTGATATAAAAAAAATGACTTTCCTCTTGGAAGTTTCCTTATCACTGTGGATGAAGTTTTCAAGTGCTGCAACATATTGCACAAGAAAAAACTTTATGTGCGATATATCACTCAAAACAAAATTCAAGCATGAAATTAAAGTGTCACGTGAACATAATTTTCATGTGATACATATAATGTCACATGAAAAATATTTTCATGTGATATGTACAGTGTCGCACAAACATTTTTTGTGTGCGATAAAGGATTTTTGTATGCAAAAAAATTCTAAGTGAAAGAAAACTTGCTTAAAAGACAAGGAAAATGTCAATGCATTCCTATGAAAAGCCTAGTAAGTTTCAAAGTGGAATAATCAGTGCAAGCTCAATCAAGCAAAGAGAATTTTCAAAGTATAGGAAGATGATGCTTACCAAGGCCATAAAATTCCATAAACACTCAAAGAAAAAAGAGGAGCCCTATGTTATTTATCATATGTTCAAATTAAAATAATGAGGGATTGTTGCTAGCTCAACATAACCATAAAACTATTGACATGTGATTTCCACGTTACTCATCAGTGAACAATGTAAACTAGCTAGTTATTCATCATGTTCATGGTACTAATTGATTCAATAAAACACATCATTCAAACTAGTATCCATGTACAAAATTATTTTATCTAAAACTTGCATGCTAGAAGTAAATCACAAAATGTCTATCATTAATCACATAAATAGTACTATTCATAAAATTCATATATATGTAGGTCCACGTGTCTATATATTGTAGTGTCATTACTCTAACAGTGTTCCATAAATAATAAGAAAGGAAATACAATTAGTTCATAATGTAGTTTTATTTTCCTAAGTCAAAATGGGACGTTACATAATGAAATTCTTCATTCATTATGGCATCCCATTCTAGATGGTTAGAAGCTTCTTAAACGGTTCTAGATTGCAGTCTCTAAAATTTAGACCAAAAGAGAATCTTCTCGTTTGAACTATGAAATTGTTCAACATTGATCAAAAGGATCACTCATTAGATGATTGGTCACTTCCATTATTGTGCATTCCCATCAAGAAGTTATGGAGCTAGTGTAGGTTAAGGTTCAATAGACTCATATGGAGGATGAGATGAAGCAAGTGGAGTTGGTTTTTCATCCTCGCTCACATTATTTGAAGTAGAAGAAGAATGATACAAAATATAAGTAATAAGATTATAAGAATAAAAATCCAATATAAATTAAGTAAAAGGAGTTGTCTCATGCATCAAATATGCCTCATAGGCCATATATGGCACTAACATCAAATCAAGAACATAAGCTAATACACCTTTGTCAAACTTAACATATTTTATAACAATGACTTTTCTTGTATTAGGTACAAGAAGTCGATAATATTTTTCATCATATGAGTAACCAACAAACATACACTTCTCACTTTCTGTAACAACCATTCCACACGCAACACCAGGTAAGCTAATATGACGAAGTAGTAATTTTTTTATTTTTTTTTAAAGCAAGTAAGGAGTGTTCATTATGACAACTACAAGCAAAGAGAATTAATATAGAATTGTAACAACATGTGAAAGATCTATTCTTAAACAACATCACTATATCCCTAATCAATTTTAACATCACAACAAGGTTATGATTCAATATTCAAAAGCATTTTACTAAATCAAACATGTCGAAATGCTTAGCATCATAACATATGAAAGATAGCAAGAATAACAATGTCTACCCATCCAAATCCTACCCTGCATGGTTAGGACCTTCAAGACACATAATCGACACGCAAGTCCAAGATTCATCCAATATATTTTGACCATTTAAGGTCTCAGGACTAGCAGTTGTTCTAAGGAAAATGAATATATATATACCCAAACCATTCCTAGTCTAAACGTCAAGACTAAATTCACAATATCAACATGTAAATAAAGTACTAATTATCACCTAAATAGCCATTTCATATCCCAACTAGTTGTGTTCAACAGAATTTCTAAAGTTCTATGTCACATGATAATTAAGATATACACGCAAGTTGTCCTATTTATGATAATTGAGATTGTGCAAGTATTTGTAATCTGTCTTCAATTTACTACACAAATCTTTTACAAGTAAAACATACTATTCTCTCATAAGCTTCTCTAAAGATAAGTAATCACTTAAGGATATACATCATCAACTTAAGGATCTATATGTAACATTCCTCTTTATTAACCCCACGAAGTTTCTTTTGTAAAGTCCATTAATATGGACTCGAGCCCAAAAATTTCCTTAATAAAAATTTCAGTGAACCCACAAAATTTTAGAGAAGAATCACAAAATCCAAAAGACAATTCATCACGATCATAGGATATAAAATTTCAACGTGTTTAATTCAATAATAGGAAAATTAATTAAGAATGTGCACCATCAAAATGAGGCCACAACATTTGCACAATTTGAATTAACCAATTCCATTACAAGAGTTACAAGGACGAGTTTATAAAACATCTAAATATATTAACGACAGACCTCTAAGACAACTTGAAGTATCTCTTAAGTTATAGAATATTAGAAGACTCAATAATATTTATGCTTATACTAATAGAAGTGAATATTGTCTACTTCTTTTACAATTAAACCCATTAATACATAATCAATATAATTGGATGGAGTACTTAATAAAGTTTGCAGCCTTATATCAAGATATTCTAGCACATTTGTAATTGAATCAAGTACTAAAACTCCTATATAAATGGTCCTTAAATATATTAATATAATGATCATGATAAATGGTAATCCCCACTCATTAGAGTAACTTTAGATACTATGTAACTACTGAACACTTAAATCGTGATATTGAAATATCTACCATCAAAGATGATACACTTTACTTAATTAATTTTATTTAAGAAATTGAAGACTTGTTTCAATGAAACTTAAACACTACTTTCCATAATTCATATCTACCATTAAAGGTGATATACTTTAGTTATTAAATTTTAAATAGATAATTTAGAGAGTCATAATCCACCAAAATTTTCTCCTTTAAGAATCTATTTCAAAAATGTTATATTTATATCATCTACGGAGAAGAACCAATTGAGAAGAAGGGAAATCGTAAATTGATTTAGGATGATTGGGAGACAATTTATAATTGCATGAAGGGTACAATATTCATTATCAATCTATAATCTCAAGGATTATCGTCACCCAAAGATGTCAATAAGCCCAATGGGGATTGTGCCAAGATAGTAACCAGAAGATGATGAAGTTGTTCTTTGCTATGAGACTTGCACAACGATCCTTCTTTTAGCCCACTAATCCAAGGAATTTATCAGTACCTCCCAGCCAATGTTAGGGGTAATCTTCTTCCCCCTTAGCCCTCCGAGCCACAAAGGGACCACACACAAAAAGCCAAACTCAATAGCACAAAATTTCCCTCACAAGGAGATGCTTCCACCTCTTGCACATGTTTGCAGCCCAACTCTCCACAAGTAAAATAATCAATAAATTTCATCAGCATAACATTCATCCAACAATAGGGTAATTTCTCTCTTCCTCACCATTTCTTTTATAGGAAATTTTTCAATGGCATGTGTCCCCTCATGCACAAACAAATAATTTTAAATAATTATATTAAGGATTATTCTCCCAAAACACATGTCACACTCTCCCCAAGTTGCACATGTTAAATCCCTTTTTATTTTATTTAATTAATCATTTTCCCTCACATTCCCCAATTTGTTCCTATTTTTGCTCTTACTTGTCTCTTAGTTCTCCAATTCCTCATTTATTTTTTGTCCCCTAACTAACTTTAGTTTGAGTTTGATTAGGAGTCTTCTTTCAGTTAGGATTAGTGGTTGATTGGCTTAGGATGCTAACTCTATGTTGACCACCTATTCTCTCATGAATTTATTTTCGTTAACCTACAGTTCGAGCCACGACGAGAGTGCTAGTAGGCTGTGGCAGAGCTGCTGCCACACCTCTCCCTCAATGTCTATGGTTGTCGTGTGTGACCCCTTTACTCCAAATGTGAGTCTGTTTGGAAAGCTATCGTCAACATGCATCCATCAATGAAACATGTTAGCTATAACAATCAACATCATAATATCTAGCCATACGTCACATCTATAATATCAAAGACAGTCAAACCATAAGAGTCCACTCCTTGACTCGATCCAGAGTCCAAGGAGATCCATCATTGCCATCGACATCCTCTAATATCCAGAGTCCTGTACACTCAGGAGAACCCAGTCAATAGCACCTATCGATGTAAATATAGCAAAAATAACATATCATCAGATCCACAAAATCTCATAATCATAATCTAAATGAATATGACTTATTCTTGGTAAAGTTATGCTACCAAAATTGTTTTGATTAAGTTTTACTTGTGAGAGTTGGGATACCAAGCTTGTGGAAAGAGTGGAAGCTCTACCTTGCGAGGCAAGCCTTGGAGCTATTATTTATTGGTTTATGTGTGTGGCCCTTTTGTGGCTTGGGGGGCTAAGGGGTAAGAAGAGTACCCCTAGCATTCGCTGGGAGGTACTCGTGAAGTTCTTGGATTGACAAGTTGGAGTAAGGAGCATAGGTGCAAGTTTCTTGGATGAGGACGCTCTTCATCTACCAACATTTTCCGGTCACAGTATTTCACTTTTTATTGTAAAGAATATAAATCTTGTACTAGAATTTAAATTAATCACATGACAATTACTAATCCTAATTTTGCAATCAAACATGTACATGTTATGTTCTAATCGATATTATATTTATGTTATTCAATTGTGAATTTACGAATTGGAAGGCCTTTGATTAAATCATAGATGTATGTATTACAAACTAAGGGATGGAAGTCGAGATAGTATGCGCTAGTTACAATGACATTGTTTATAGAAGCATTGGTTCGAATTCGATTTTCATCAAATGTGTTGACAAATCTTCTAGAGACGAGTTTTGTATGCCTATGTGTAGCGATTCTTTTCATGTTTATTTATATTTTATCACTGTTGATATATGCATGGGATATTGAATGAAAAATTTGAGGTATTTTTCTTTTAAATAGATGTGTATTGGTTGGTATGAACGGGGCCGTATCCAATATGTGTATACATATAATCATAACTTAATTTAACTATGGATTATGTATGAGACCCTAGAAGGGTCATAAATGACAACCCTATACATCCTTGACGTTTTCTCTATTGTTTTTTAGAGGAAAAAAAGATAAGGTTATTAGAGGAAAAATCCTATGAAACATGTGCGCTAAAAGACCCTTCGATCGAGTCTATATTATCATTTTTCTCTTACAGTTGTAGTTGGTAAACAATAGTTGAGGATGATTTTTGATTGTAAATATTTGAGTATTTAATCCCTAAATTTTATATTATGATTCTATGGGTAATTGGAGTACAAACTTAATGGGGAAATAGCAATCCATATTGACTGACATTATTTTTATGTGTATAATCTAGTTGTAAATTTTAAGTAATGAGAATTAAAATTTAGACTCTAAAATCTTGGGTGTAAGGCATTACATTTAATTCTTGTAATGAATAATTAAAAACAAGATGTAAGGAAAGTGATAAAATAAGGATGTAATAATTAAAAACCCATCACTTTTTGATATATTATATGAATTAATTCTTAATTATAGAATAGTGGTAAAATGTTTAAGTTGTCATTTGATTAGTTCAACATGAAGATTTATATCATTCATAATTAATAAGTGCGGAATGATAAGATGAAGTGAATGACAATACTCCTCATGTGGTTAAGCTATACTAGACCAATTGTTGTGTATTTTGGGTGTTTTTCTCATTCAATTATTTGTTATGCAAATTTGAATTTACATTTAAATAATATTACCTACATTGACAAGTTATTAAATGGTTTTCATAGCCTTAGAAATGTTAAATAAATACACACACATCTAAGGTCACCTTGACTAACGTTACTTAAGTGACACTCTTGTAATTCTAATTGTATATGTTAGTATATATATATATTATCAGAGAAAGACTGAAATTTATTATTATTGTTGTTATCCTTAGTTAATGGTTGGACTAAATAGTTTCTTAACTTAAAAATAAATAAATTATATTACATTCGGTTGATTTTATTGTGTGGTGTAACGGAGGGGCGTTACACTAGGGGTACTCTTCTTCCCCCTTAGCCCCCCAAGCTGCAAAGGTGCCACACACAAAAAACCAAACACAATAGCACAAACTTGACCTCGCAAGGAGAGGATTCCACCTCTTGCACAAGTTTGCAACCCAACTCTCCACAATTAAACTAGTCAGTCAAAATTTCAGCGGCATAACATTCATCCAACAATAGGGTACCTCACTCTTCCTTACCATTTCTTTAATAGAAAATTTTGCAATGACACTTGTCCTCTCATGCAAAAAAATCAATTTTTAATAATTTAATAAAGGACTATTCACCCACTACACATGTTACACTTTTCCCAAGTTGCACATGTTAATTCTCTTTTTAATTTAATTATTTAAACATTTTCCCTCACATTCCCCAATTTGTTCCTATTTTTCCTTTTAGTTGTCACTTAGTTCCACAATCCCTCATTTATTTTTTGTCCCCTAACTAACTTTAGGTTGAGTTTGATTAGGAGACTTCTTATTTTAGTTAGGATTTAGTGGTTGATTGACTTAGGATACTAACTCTAGGTTGACCATTTATTCTCTCATTATTTTATTTTCTTTAAATTGAAAATCCTTTTTATTAATTTCATGAATACATGTGTACATACCCAATCTTTATTCTTATTTCGTATTTTACTTAATTCACTTGTCTAACTCCTTTTATTCCCATTTAATATTTTATTTAGTCCAACATCTTTGACTTAGACTCTATTTAGTTTTTCTAGTTTGATTTACTAATTAATTGAATGCTCTTTTCTAACAAAGTCTAATTTTTTTTTTCTAAACATTCTAGATTTTTATTGACTCACAATTTCATTTACGCGACATTCCCTTCAAGATGCACTTTCGTGCTCCAAGGGTGCCACTCTCCATTTGGAATTTTTTCTCCATTGGTCGACCTTGTGAGATACTAAGGGATTTTCTAAGGAATAAGGATTCTACCTTATTGCATACCCCTTAGAATTCTTCGTGAGAGATTGTCTCAGTCTACCCTCATGGCATCGTGGACCATTGAAATGAGGTAATCATTAACCTTCATTTAAGTCACGATGGGAGTTCTAGTAGTATGTGACAGGGACGTTGCCACACCTCTCCTTGATTCGTCTGGTTTCTATGTATAACCCCCTTTAATCCATATGTGATTCGGATTAGCAAGTGTCACCATGCTTGCATCCACTGACAATAACATTGTCAATAATATATATAAATAATATCCATACTAAAATCATCATATAACTCATGCATATAACTAAAATACTGAAACCAAAATACAAGTCCACTCCCTGAATCAATATGGACTCTAAGTAATTCTATTGATTCCATCTGTATCCTCAATCTATAACATTTTTTGCACACTCAAGAAAACTCATCATAATACATGTCAATATATACATCTAGAAACAACATATAAATCTCAATGTTCATCACATTATAACTCATAATCAAAGCATAAACATATAAATCAAACTAGAAATCATAATGCACCATGTTTTATATCGGATCACTTGCTCACAAGTGTTCTCAAAGAATAAGTCAATTTTATAACGTGATCAGTGGAACCAGGTGTTACATACACCCCCTCTTGTTTTAAACTTAGTCTGGAAGTTTGTACAATCTAAAATGAAAGGAATAAACATAACTCATACTAATATATATATCCAGTTATCAATATAAATAAGACAGTTGTTGACACATCCCATATGTGTCCTCCCATGTAGCAGAATGTGGACTATAACTATTCCACTGGACCTTGACCTAATCAACTATTCAACATCATCGTTTTCGAGTGCGATGGTCCAATATGTGGATCGGATTCACCATGAGAGCACCCTTGTCTGACACCTACAAAGAACTCAAGTCAATAACATGTGACAGATCTTAAATATAATGTCGCAAAACAGATACATGAAACACATCGTGCATACGCCTCAAAGAATCAAGAAAGGCTAGTCGATAAGCCACATGTCCTTTCCTTTCTACAACTTTGAAAGGTCCCACAAACCCTGGTGAGAGTTTATCACCCTTTCCAAACTTGATCATACTTTCATGAGGTTTCACCCGCAAGAAAATGTTTTCACCAACCTCATAACTACGGTCAATGTGATGATCATCAACATAACTCTTTTGTCAATCTTGCGCTTCCTTAATTCTTTGTCTTATAGTTCGCATCTCCTCTTCCATTTCTTGGATTTCTTTTGGTCCCACCAAGACCCTATCCTCTAGTCAATCCCAACTCAAAGGTGTCTAACACAGTCGTTCATAAAGAAACTCAAAATGTGCCATCTTTATTGAACTCTGATAATATTTGTTGTATGCAAAATCTACCAATGGTAAGAATTCTTCCCAACATTTTTGTTGATCCATTACATACATTCACAACATATCCTCTAGAAAATTATTCATTCTTTCAGTTTTTCCATCTGTTTCAGGGTGATATGTTGTGCTAAAATTCAAAATCGGGGTGATATGTATTCCCAATTTCTCTTGGAAATTAGTCCAAAATCATCCAGTGAACAATGATCCTCGATCGAATATGATATTTCTTGGTACACCATGCAATCTCACAATATCACTAACAAAAACTCTAGCTATGTCTAGTGCCTGATACTTCATACAAATTGGAATGAAGTGTGCACTCTTCATCAAAGTGTCAATGACAACAAAGATAGAATAATTTCCCATTGCTATTAGTGGAAATCCAACAATAAAATCCATCAAAATGACTTCCCATTTTGATTTAGGAATCGCATGTAGATGTAATAATAGTGTTGGATGTCTATGTTTAGCCTTCACTTGCTAACATTTGAGACACCTCACCACATAATTAACTATGTTAGTCTTCATTCCATTCCAGAAGAATAAAGGTTTAAGGTCTACCTTCATCTTCATGACTCTGGGATGAGCCATGTACACTTCTCGATGAGCTTCGTTCAAAATCAAATTTCTCAATTCGTCATTAGGTGGTACATAAATTATATCGGTATACCTCAAAAATATGTCATTTTCTAATGAATAACCTTCATACCTCGGTATCGTCATAGTGTCGTTTCCAATATGATTCTTAAATTCAATCTGAAATGATAAAATCGTTTCTCGAAGATTCTTCTTAAGCAATATTACTAAGAATATGCATGGTCTCTGACTCAATGCATCTGTTAATCTATTCATTGTTCCTTTAATGTAATTAATCTCAAAGTCGTACTCACTTAATAATTCTGAATAACACCTTTATCGTGCGTTCAATTCACTCTAAGTAAAAATATGTTGTAACCCACTATGATCCATTTTCAGCTCGAATTTTCATCCAATAGATAATGTCTTCAAACTCGTAAGGCATAAAAAATCACTAATAATTCCTTATCGTGTGTTGCTTAATTCTCTTCATTCCTTCTTAATTTCCTTGAAATATAAGCAATCACTCGACCATATTGCATCAAAACTCCACCTAAACCTTCCTTGGATGCATTTGTGCATACCAAGAATTTCTTGTCCATATTAGGATCTTTAAATATCGGTGTTGTCGTTAATAACTCCTTAAGATTCTAAAATACTTCCACACATTTCTCTAGCCATACAAATTTCTTAATCTTCTTCTGCAATTCCATAATTGGATTTTCTATCTTTGAAAAACCTTCGACGAAGCGTCGATAATAACCTGCTAAACCAATAAAACTACGTACTTCTTGTACATTTGTCAGTGTTGGTCATTCCATAATAGCCTCAACCTTCGTTGAATCTACAACGATACATTCTCTAGATATAATATGTCCCAAATAATGAATCTTCGTCTAATAAAACGAACATTTTTATAGCTTCCCAAACAACTTGTCTTCTCTTAAACACTATAAAACTAATTGCAAGTGTTCATCGTGCTCTACTTTCATCCAAGAATAAATCAGTATGTTTTCGATAAATAATTGTACAAACTTGTCCAAGTATTCATAGAATACCCCCTTCATCAAACTCGTGAAGATGCTCGGGGAATTCATTAATCCAAATGGTAAAACAATAAACTCATAGTTTCTAAATCTCGTTTTAAACACAGTCTTAGGGATATCTTCCTCTTTGATTTGCAACTGATGATATCCCGATCTCAAGTCAATATTTGAAAACATTGTTGGTCCCTTCATCTTATCAAATAAA
This sequence comes from Picea abies, assembly GCA_900067695.1. NCBI lineage: Eukaryota > Viridiplantae > Streptophyta > Pinopsida > Pinales > Pinaceae > Picea > Picea abies. The sequence continues at coordinate 4,412 of CBVK0100543499.1, read as the reverse complement.
TCATCAATTCTCAGTAATGGATATTGATTCTTGATTGTGTCTTTGTTTAGCTGACAATAGTCAATGCAAATCCTCCATGATGCATCCTTACTTTTAACAAAAATCACTGGTGCACCCCACGACGACACACTTTGACGAATAAAGTCCCAAATCCAATAGTTCCTTCAATTACATATTTAACTCTTGGAATTCCGGTGTCGACATCCAATAAGGCATTCTTGCAATCAGTTATGTACCTGGCTTTAGATCTATAGTAAATTCCAATTCTCTTTCCAGTGGTAAACTTGGAATTTCTTCAGGAAAAACATCTGCAAACTTTGATACTAAACAAATGTTTTCTAATCCTTTTGTGTCCCCCTTTTCATTAAGCACTAAAATGGCATATAACTTACATCCTTTGTGCATTCTTTTCTGTAATTGTATGGAAGAAATAAACATCAACGACATTCCTTGGTTTCTTCCCACAATTACTCTACTCTGTCCCAAATCATCAATTCAATTTAATTTTTTTGTCTTAAAACTAAGTATCGCTTCATGCGATTATAACCAATCCATTTCGATCACAATTTCTTAAGATCTCAATATTGTAACATACATGTTTACACTTGTGATGAAATCACCCAAGTTAATGTTACAATACTTAACCTTTCCTCCAAACTTTTGCTTGGCCCCTGATGCCATTTCCACATAACTAAACTCATCTTGTTTAACTTCCTTCACCTTGATTCTTTTAAGAGGAGAAATAGATATAAAACTCTCAGTAGCTCTGAGATCCACCAAAACACTAAACTGTTGATCAACTATCATACCTGAAGTCTCGAGCACTATAGATTGATGCTCAGCCTGGTGGTTATTTACTGTTGCATGAATCATGTGGGTGTTGAAATGTACTCTTGACACTAAGAGGGGGGGGTGAATAAGTGTCTAGAGCGTTTGGTTGTTTTTCACACTTTCATATATTAACTGAATTAACTGAATAAGATATGCAGTTCAATTAATTATTCATAAACATCTAAAACAAAAACCATATGAAGTAGATATAATATCTTTCTTTTATTTATTTAACTTGTATGAATATTTATTTAACTTGTATGAATACATATAAAATCAATCCTTTAATATATTTGACCTCAATTGAATATAAGAGATCCAAATCCCTGATACAAGACCCATCTTTTAGTTCTCAAATCCAACTGACAAATGAGGAATCCAACCCTCATAACAAGACCTAACTTGTTGATCTCAGATCCAACTGAGATGCGAGGAATCCAATCCTCATAACAAAACTCAGCTTGTAAATAGGCACCAACCTGATAGAATGAACCTTCATACAATCCATTATATATATATATATAATCTACCAAGACACACTTAGATTCACCACCACTTCTGGTTTATATAGTATTTTAAAAGGTATAGGATTGAACCAATGTGTCTTTTTGACATGAACCATTGCACCTCTTCATTTAAATAACTAATATTGATTTGAAATTTGTCCTCGTGAATTTATCACATATATGGATCGACTTATTATATTGTTCTGATGCTTCTATTGCATCCTCAGTTTTCCAACATATCATATTCGAGATTTTACTGATTCTCTTTATTGTTATGGTGTTAATTCTCTATCAAATTACTCTACTTTCCTTATGTTGTTTACAAAAATCAAATATGTATGAGTATATTCCTTCAACCCAATGTTAAAATGACAACAAGATCAAAACCATGGGCTTATCCATTTTAATCTTTTTTTTCATAGCGCCTCTTCTTTCACCCTTATTCCTGTATCACGAGACCAATGTTGGAGCCAAGTCCCCGAGACTTTGGCTTTCTTTCATTTTATCAAAGTAATACTTCCTTAAGTAAACTTCGTAGAAGTACATATGAGTACTCTCAGTTGACATATTTTTCATATTCCCTTTGGCTAAGAACCAAGGGCTTAACTCATTTTTGTCGTGTATTTATTGAACTTGACCCTCGAGTTGCTTTTAAGAACCTTCACAAGACCAAGAGCTAGGACTGTTAGACTTAGGCCAAAAAGAGCTCCGACTCTTCAGGTATTCAAGATTATTGGACTTTGGAAACCTTGTATCCTTCTAAAGTAAATTTCACCAAATTGCATATGCTATATTCCCTAGTATATCAAACGATTTATTTTAATCTTCCATTGAATGAACGATCTTGGCTTATCCAGAGGATTCAACAAAATCAACGATCACAACTTAATCAAGAGTTGATATCTTTGTTCCATTCTATTTAAACATAGTGGATCTTTAACACTTTCCCACTGTGCACTTTAATCTTGAGTTGACATGCATCCATAAATTCAACGGTCCAGATCTTATTTCAGAGCTTCAACAATTCGAGACTCTGGGTTACTAGAAATCTAAAGTAGTTCAATTCGTCCAAAGGTTTACCTACCGAATAATTCATAAAAGACAATGACCTCTTGTTGTCGGTTAACATCTCATGATTGCACTATTCTTCCATTGTTCTTGATCAACGACCAAGAATGCTCCCAAAGTAGATCAATGGTTAGAATTACTTCATGATTCATGATTACTTTATATTTCCACTATGCTTGATCTAAAGGTCATGAGATATCCTCGAGGATATTAGATCAATGACCAACATTAGTTCACTACTTCGGCCTTTCGAGCTTCGGGCATTTTACAGGTAGGATAAACTAGATATCCCAAGAGGTTAGGGTCTTGAAGTGACATGGTATGTTGATGTCACCTAAGTTGATGTGGACCCATACAATGTGTGCCACGTGTCACCCTGATTTGTGACTTTCATAGTACTTATGTGACACATAGACCTTGACACTTATCACCATCTGATTGGGCCACATGTCATATTTATCTTCTGTCACATGCCTCCCTCCTAGATCATGGCTTTGCACTTCATGGCTTCGGTACTTCGTGGCTCCGGGAGTTTTTCACTTTTATATCAACCTTCATACATCACTGAAGTGTCGAATATATATCTACCACCATAGATATTCAACTGTCTTGATCCGACGACCTTTGTTTATTCTGGAACTCTAGGGTTTGGGAGTTCTTGGTTCATCCGAGTTGTTTATCGCTAGAGTAGGTCAAAGCCATAGTTGACTGCGTTGTGACAGTTTTTACTCCAATTCAACGGTTGAATGGATTTCTTGATCTGACGGTCAATGGGAGTTCATGATTCTAGGGCTCCAACCTTCAAGTAAAGTTACCTTTTCTAGTCTTCTTTTCTTTGGAGTGGTCAATGCCAGAGTTGACTGGATTTCATGACTTTGGGGGTTCAACCTTTGGGTATATTTACCTGTTCTAGTCTCTTTTTCACCAGAGTGATCAACGTCGAAGTTGACTCTTTGATCCAATGGTTGAGAATTGACTCGAATTTTCTCCACGTGATCTGATGGTCGATGGGAGTTCGTGACTTCAGAGGTTTCAAGACCTCGTGTCTTATGGGGTCCACTTATCCTGTCCTTCTAATTGATTCTATATGGTGATAAAGATATATCTCTAACTAATCTAACGGTTTTTGTAACCCAATCTTTTAAAAAGATATTTGTTCACTCACAGAACTGTGTCTCCTATGTTACTTCAACTGTGCCTCTCTTCTAAGCTTTGATTAATGTTTCTTCCTTTTGGGATTTGTGTAAATGCGCTCCTTTATGCATTATATTTATCATATCAGAAGGTTATCTCTTCTGCACAACCTACTATGTTATCTCTCTTGATCTTTAGAATCTCAAAGACATATAATGATGATACCATATTGATATTCTTTGTAGAATCTTCTTGCTATCTCTCTTGATCTTTAGGAACATAGTATCAATGTTGATCCGATCGTGATAAACATTGATCACAAATTGCTTCTTCCCTAAGATGATCTTCCTTTGCCCCAAGGTGTTATTTTGTTTCTTTTAATTACTATACATGTTGGACTCATGTTGTAATCAATGAAAACACACAATAAATAATGCCAACAATCTCCCCCTTTTGCTCCCCCTATCACTAATCTCATTTTCAGGTTGTACGATTGAACTTTTACTTATTCCAAATATTGATACCAAACATGTTTTACTATTTTTCTCCCCCTTTGACATCAATGACAAAGAGTTAAACTTGTACTATTTTTCTCTCCCTGTGAATGTGTCATTTGTTATCTCAATCTCTTGGGATTTTGTGTTCAAATAGGTAGTCTTATTGATACTAATCTTTGTAGTGATCAAGTCTTTTAAACCTAATCAAAGACTTATTCATTTCATGACCATATTAAATACTCCCCCTAAGGTTTTAGTCTTTCATATGGTTTTACTATCTTTCTCCTTTGTCCTTAAGGAAAAGGGTGTCAATATTACTAATATTATTGATTTGTTTCTTTATTCTTCTTGATATTATGATATTTCACAGGAATAC